>APFE031371894.1:2551-49466 GCA_000404065.3 Pinus taeda | reverse complement strand
CTTGTGCACCAATTCTACTGGAGTAGAGAAAGAACTTTTACTAGGTTGAATTATACCAACCTCTAGCATTTCTGCAACCATACATTCAATTTCACTCTTTTGGGCATAGAGATATATGTAAGGCCTGATGTTTGGAGGAACACTTCCTGGAATCAAATGAATAGCATGATCATGATCATGAATAGGCGGGAGGCCTTTGGGAGTCTCAAATACCTTGGAATGATTGTCCAAGACTTTTTGGAGATCTGGAAAAATAGATGATTTCGATGTGGGAACCTCTAGCGAACATAATTGTGCAATTACACCTCATTGTTCTTTCTTTAGAAGATTTGTCATTCCATTAGAGATGACTATCTTTCCCAGTTTCCTTGTGATACCCCTTAATTAAACTTCCTTTCTTTCTGAAGAAAATTTCATGAAAAGTTCTTAAAAATTAAAAGCTATTGTACTCAAGGATTGTAGCCATTGGACTCCTAGTACAACATCAGCACCACCCATTGGAATGGAAAGCATTGGGCTATTCAATACATATTCTTTCATGAATAGGCTGATATTATGGCACTTTCTAGAGAAATTTATGATTCCTCCACTTGCAACCATCACTTGACATTTTGGTGCTGGATATAGGAAGCAATTCAATTCCTTAGCTATCTTACAATGAATAAAATGATGGGTATTGCCCGAATCAATCAACACTATTACCTTTTTCTTCTTGATATGTCCTTCTATCTTGATAGTTTGAGGAGTGATAATTCCGGCCAATGCATTACAAGATATGTTCAGGTCCATTTCTTCTTTCTCTAGGGTTTGTTCCTGGTGTATATCCACTTCTTTTGATGTTTCTTTTTCCTTTTCTCCCTCCTCTTCACAATCTCTGTAAAATAATTTCTTCTCAGCACACTTATGACCTTTAGTGTATTTGTTATCACAACAGTAACAAAGCCCTTTTGCTCTTTTTTATTCCAATTGTTGTGGTGTCAACCTTGTAGGTTGTGGAAGGCTAGGGGCAACGACACTTCCATATTTATAGTTGTGAGTGGTAGGCTTCCTTTTTGCCATAATATTTCTTTCCATTTTTCTTGCCAACGTGAATGCCTTCTCCAATGAATCAGGTTCCTAAAGACGAACCTCATGTTGGATGTTATCCTTTAAAGTCCCTATGAACACATCAATCCTATGAACCTCTGGAATATATTTTACCCTTCTATTCAATTTTTGGAAGTCCTCAATGTGCTCCATCATTGAACCCTTTTGTTTGAGATTTATCAATTGATTAAAAAAAGTGTTGCTTTCTATATCCTCATAATGAGCTATCATTTCTTCCGTAAAAATTTCCCAAGTGACAATTTGTTTACGAGAGCAAAGCCATCGATACCATACAAATTGATTTGGTTCCAACTATAAAGTTGCAATGCATACCTTTTGTGTGTTTTGCACATTATGGAGATCAAAATATTGCTCCATATGTAGTATCCATGTTACAGGATCCTTGTTGTCAAACTTCCTCATATCGATATTTGGAACATGGTGGGTTTTCATTCCACCGTTAGACTATATGAAATCATGATTAACATTTCTTTTTTTCTCCTCATGAGTTTATTTTACTACCCTTTCGCCATTAGTAAACATTTCTTGTAGCAAATGTGTCAAATCTGTCTTCAAATCTTCCATGTTGCCTTTAATTTTTTCTTCTATACCATCCGTCTTAGCTTCCATGCCTATCTTTAAATATTCCATGTTGCCTTTAATATTTTCTTATATACCATGCATCTTAGCTTCCACGCCATCCATCTTAGCTTCCATGCCTTTCATTAAACTATCCATCTTAGCTCCTATTACTTTTTGTGAGAGTGATTTTTTTTGCACTTGGTCTCGTAATTTTGATATATCATGTTGCATTTCTTCCTCTTCTTCATGAGTCATGCTAGAGATTCCAGGTTTCTTACTAGGTGTTTCCATTTTCTTTCTTTGGGGCACCAATTAATGATAATAATGCTTCACTATGCCCTTTGAATTCCTTGAAACTAATTTTTCAAACCAAACTTATGCAAAATTAAAAAAAAAACTACACACCTTTTTTTCACTTTGTAGGAGCTTGATATTGAACCTATTGTATCTCTGTAATTTCGGATCTAAAAGGTCTGAAATTACGTCCTACGATATCCCTCTGAGTCCTCTTTCCAACCCTGCAATTCTGATCAATATTGGATTCTCCAAGGAAGAGTTATGTCAAATCTCCCAAGATGCCCTGATTATAGACTGGTTTAGTAGAGAAAACTTGTACGAAGTTCCACGTGTCACTTTTTCGACCTTAGGACCTAAAACCAATATACAGAAAACTATAGGCCTTCCTCTTTCTATAACGTTTTACGAAATTTCAATCTAATGCTCATAGAAAATGTTATGACGATTTTCCCCAGGTCACCTGTTTGGTATATAATTCAGGATCCTGCAAAAACCCTATCTTCCTTGGATCCTATCTCTGAAACAAAGTAAGAAAAGATATGATATTTGGACCTGAAGTTCATCGAGATTTCTTCTCAAATGGGTTTTAATTTTTGCTTCTGGAACATCATATAAAAAAAATGTTATAGCGAAAATTCCATGATGACCTGTTTGGAGCAGTGAAACCCTAGAATCCAAAGCTTTGATACCAAATGTTATGTAACCAACTCACAAAATAGAAGAAAATATAGATCAACAACTTCAAAATCAGCCTCTTCGAGGGGGAAACCTCCTTTACATTACACAAATGAATAATTCTTAGATGATACAAATGACGAAACATCCTTTCTATATATAGGAGTTTAAGGGGTCACAATATAATCAAAGTCGACTTAACAATAATAATATAAGGGCACAACAATAACAATAGTGGGCTTCTATAAGACACAATAATAAAAATATGGGGACAATAGGGGCACAACAATAACAATAAGGGCTACAATGACAATAGTAATGGGGGAATCACTAGTATTATAGGGACCTAACATAGTTGGTTTAAAAGAAATTCACCTAAGCAACAGATAAGCAAGGGATCACACTACACTCTAATATCCACAACCATAGGATCTGTAACAAGATATGGATTGAACAAGTTCTTGGGTGTGGTATAGGCAGTCGGATGCCATGCAGTGGCCAATCAGATCTCGAGTCGAGATCTAATATGCCATGCCCAAAATGTGTTGACAGGGACAAAGCTCTAAAATCCAACCTCAATTTAACAGGAAATAGAATGATTGCAACTCAACTATGCTTCAGTGAGTGTCCCTCTGATCTTTCCTTCATAATTCTGCGGCACTAGCAAGATCCACTACTTTCAGGCTCATGACAAGGGTAATAAAAATATGTGGGACATAAACTGATTCCATAATTTGATAGCAAGAAATGCGGTGTTGTAATATGATCTTCTAAGTAGCACGGTCGTAGGGGTGAGCTCAGGCAACGATTTTTTTGTATATGGATCTATCGATCTAGAGGCGAACATAGAAATCTATAAAAATAAAATTTACTCACACCAACACTATGGACGATGCAATATCCTACCCTAATCAATTTATGACAGAATAAAATTAATCTTCCTGGCTCTCCCTTGAGAAGGAATCAAGCCAATACCCGCTCTGATAACATATTAGAAAAAATAGAAGAGAGAGAAGAGTAATTACACACAACGCAATCTCACATAATACTTTTATTGATACTCACTTCGACATCTCTAGATAATGACTCCAACTCATACATTGGAATCAACACCTTCTAGACTGATGCCTAGGAACTCACAATGACAACTACACAAGACATGGAAGCATTACTTCCAACATATGTGCAATGTAGACAACTTCTTTGGCTGGTATCAATCTATTGCATTAAAATTTGACATGCCTAGCTCTCTTGAGCATGGTCCCCTTTCCCAGCATAAAGACCTCCCCTTTTTATGACTTCTAGCCGTTTTTAACTTTTTCATTACAAAACCAATATATTTAAATGTTTCGATGTTTTAAACTTTATTAAGTTATTAAATTAAATTTATAATCCATATTAATAACTCATCACTTGTTAATTTCATGTATTTATGTGTTTAAAACTTTATGGTAATATAAGAGCATAAAATGGAAATTAAGAGTAACTGGAAATAACCTAGGAAAAAGCTCCATATCTGATAATATTAATTACGATGTAAATTTAAAAGTGGTGGTTTTATTGTTTCATGTAACTTTTATAAATGTAGTTTTACGTATTACCACATTATATCATGTATTCCTTAATTTTTTTTATTATTCTCTTGCTCTATTCTATTAAAAAAAAAATGAAGTATTTTTGTTTAGAAAATTGAAGCTATCTCCACTCATATCTCATGAATCACATAAAAATGAGAATTAGTTCCTTAGAATATACATAATGATTTAGACACAAAATGAAGTAAATTTATTTTCTTACTTAATTCCATCATTGTTCTCTTAAATAAACTTGAAGTAAAACTATTTGAGGTAAAATATATATTTTACATGCCTCTCATTAGTTGTAACATAATTGGGTTATTTTTCATTTTTATGTTAAAATTATTCCCCAAATTAACCCATATACGGAAAAAATTAAAAATTGGAACATGTTTCATGTTTAACTTTGATAAAATTTGTTTTCCAAATTTTAGTGAAAACTAATAACAAAAAGAGATCATAAAGTAGGGAGGAGATGGATGGTTAATTTTTGATATCGGGTGGAGAGCTACGTGAAATTTAAATGTGATATGTATTCCCGATGTATCAAAGGGATAAGAATTAACAAGATTGATGGTGGTAAAACATATCCGGTAGAAAAATGTCTATGTATTAACTCTTATTTTGATCTTTGATGGGATTGCACATGTGTGGATGTCTTAAACCATGGGAATGATTTATATCCATGGCTCAATAGTTAAGTGAGATTGAATATTGTGTGAGTGGGTAAGGTAAATTTTTTATGACAATGTAAGAGTATGACGTGGAAAGCATTATATTTAAAGTAGAATCACCTTCTTAAGTGGGTGTACAATAATTTATTAGTAGATTTTAAGATTTAGGGTAGGATGATATTATATGATTAAGCACACTTTTGGAGGGGATAATGAGTGAACCATTTCAACACTTAGGGATGATAGCAACATGCCTTAGAATATTTTTATGATAACTCATTGATTGTATGTGGAAACCTCACTTTATAGTAGCACATCAACCATAAAGATAAATTTTGAAACCCTAGAATATGTCTCAAGAGGAGAGTATGTAAACACTTGAGTTTACTTGGATGGTGATGACAAGATTCATTGAGAGAGAAAAAAATTGTAATTGTGATGATTAATAGATATGAATGTCATTTTTTTTAACAAGGTCAAGTAATTATCCGGTAAAATATGGGAAGTAGGATTATTTTTTTAAGGAGATTCAATTTGAGCTACAACACCAATTATGCAGAGATTAGATTGACTACAAATTAGAAACAAATAACTAATCCACCTTACTTTTATTTCATGTGAATCTTGATGCAAAACAACTTTGTCATTTCCTTCTCTTCCTTATGACTACAACCAAACATTGTTATTTCCTTTTACAGAGTGGTAAAACTAATCTTCCCTTCCATGTCTAAGGTACTATCCACTCTTTCTTTGAAATATATAGTTATTAAAGCCTTCTTCTTCATCATCTTCTAGAAATGCTTACAAGGACATTTCATAACTTGCAGTTACTACAAATCTTCCTTAGTGTGTCCCTTTTTGTCATAATCCTTAGACTGCTTAACAAAAGGGATTGCATCTTGTGTTTCTAGAAGAAAATTATAATCAATCCACTTATTCTTCTTCCCCATTTTTTGTTTCTCTTGTAGTTTTCATTAGTTGTGCATGCCAAATTACTACTTTTTTTTTTTTTCTCCTTCAAGGTATCATGGTTGAGCACTTGCGTTATCAACTGTATTATGAATGAAAAACATCACTTTCTATCAAATTTGAGGAGGTGACACTCCTAAATACTTGATCAAAATAGTTGGAATTTTGAGAGAGACACTTGATTGTATATCTCTCTCCCTGAAATCTATAGTGAATTCTTGAATTGGTTGGCCCTTTGTTTGCCCAAATTAGTGCCACACAATCGATTGGTGTTCGTTACATCCAAATGGGTAGAATTAAGCGTTGACAATGTCCTTGAACACCTCACAATTAGTGACCAATGTCTCATTTTCTAGCGCAATACCTACTACATCACTCTCCCATGATGCTTTAGCTTGGCCTTCAAGCTTTAATGTAACAAATGCAATCCTCTATTTTCCTATGAATTTGTATACATTGAAGTACACCTCCATATACTATATACATTGGCTGATTTTGATGATGTCAAATTCTCTAGCACAAGCCTTATTTTCAACATTTTCCTCTAAATGATGTTACCTCTCATATTATTATAAGTGGTAAAGATATGTTTGTAGAGGTACACACCTTAATTTCTTTGCCTAAGGATGATTGAGGCATATTGGGTCTTCTTTGATGCACTGCATGCTCCTTGCTTGATGGTGTTGTTGGATAATGGTGGTGTTGATGCCTTGATTATGCTTAATGGTGTTACTACATACCTTGTTGGGATTCTCCCCATGGGGATCTTGGATAGGGCAATTGATTCTTGGTCTCTTGGAGGATAATTCTAACTCTCTATGTCTATTACACTTCCATGTTGATATATAATATGATAAACAATAATTTTGATAAATCACTTTCCTTCTCAATGTGCTTTGGAGGGCTATTAATGGGCCTAACGGGCCTATGTAATAGTCATCATACTTTATTATAAGTAAATCCATGTAATAAGTATTAAATTAATAAAGTAAACAAAATGAATGATTAGTTGGAGTGGGTACAACCATTTTGATTATTTCCCTAATGTATAAAATACATATGAAGATTGAATATAAAGACAATTGGATTGTATTCCCAATACTTCTCTTCATTGTATTCCCAACCATGGGATGCATTATTAAATTTCTCCAACTTGATCAACATATCTTCCTCCAGAAGAATTTATCCTTCTTTGTAGTAACAATGGCATGTTAAAATTGAGAAATATAAGCTTATTTTGGAAGATATATGAAGAAATTCTTTAGGGCGAGATCAATACACTTGTGCTTCACTTGAGACATTGTTGTAGTTTCTAATAATTCAAGTTAATAATCCATGATATCATGTGTAAAGCATCGATTAAAGGTACTTCACAATTTGTTGCTAAAAAGCGAATGGAGAATATGTTGTCAAATTTTGAATTTAAAACAAGGGTGCTATGGGAATTTTGTATTTTGCGTCAACTATGTCATCAACGCTTTTATAGCACCATCAAAGTCACCATTTGTAACATAGGTTTATATTATCACAAAACACAATGAAAACTATTTGAAGGAATTTTAGTCGATTAGAGTCGACTTTGACTTGACTTACTAGTATATAACATATGAGGAAGTAAGAGGAATTAATTGTTGGCCATCATGACTTTTAGTTGTGGTTCGATTTTAATCAACTAGAAGAGCCAACTAAGTTAGTTGTTGTAACATAACAAAGTCTGCAAAATTTATTTAATCTATTCGAGAATTGAGTATTGTATGCAATGGACTTATTAGTTCATAATAAAATATGTTCTTAGGTCATGATCATCTCATGGGTCTATTTACAATTTTATTAGTGTCTTATGTACCACATGAATAAGAAGGAAATAGTCAGTAGAGTTTGTCTTGGTTAGTCTAATTGAAATTAAATTGTTGATTGAGTAAGTTGATTTATTATAAAATATGTCCATGTAATGTAAGCTAATTGGATTATGCAAATATTTGTCGATATCTAGTTGACATTATGTATATAAGTCCAATATCAAAAAATTTAGTTACATTGGGCATCCTTCATGTAATTGTAGATTCTAATCTATTCCTAGAGAAAGTATGAGTAGTCAAGTAGTTGACAGAAATTGAAAAATTGATTAAGCCTTAGAAAAGCATGAATGACCAAGAAATAGAAAACAATATATATTGCATAATAGAAAAATATATTAAAAAGCAACACTGGTTGAGAATTTTTAGTATTGATAGAGCATACAAGAAAAATAACTCTTTGATAGAAATACATGTAGTGGATGATGAGCAAAGAAAGTAGTCAAGAAGGAGATCATACCAGATGAACACACACACAATGAGAATATACGATAGGATGATGACTAAGAATTCTTAAACTAATTGAGCCCCATATTAGAAAAGTAGTAGAACAATTATTTTCATTGTGACCTCAGAAGGTAGAAGTAGAGATATGGTAGGTTGTTGAGGAATGAGCTCCACTGTAGTGTGTTTGTAGGTGCAATATGAGCATATGATGAGTCGAGCATTGCTCTGTATACATGATAGTGTAGAAATATATCTAAGAGGAACTTGTTGGGAGAGTATAAAAAGGGCACTGGAGAGACTCATTGATTGCATAAGAACCTACCAGATTGAAGGTGAAGGCTAAAGAGTAATAGATCACAATATTGATGTTGCAAACTTGCTCGAGACGAGTAAGAAGTCGAGGGTGGGAGAGATGTTGAGGGTCATATTAATCTTATAAAATAGTCATCATAATTTAGTATAAGAAAATGCATCTAATAAGCAATAAATGTATGAAGTAAACATAATGAGTGACTAGTTTGAGTAGGTACAATTTCTCCAACCATTTCCATAATTTATAAATGAATATGAAGATTGAATACAAAGACGATTGGATTTCCTTCCCAATACTTCTATTCAAGTGTATGTGTGTGCTCTTTCTATTGTCCATGATATATTCTGTTCTTTTTTGCATGTTGAAGTTGATCCTTTAACACACATACGCACACACAATTCATAAGATACAACTAACACTTCATACATGAATGCACAATCTACCTACAAAGATATAACACACTTCCAGCAATATAGTCCACTTTAAGGATAGATCCTATTATGATGGTTCATAATATTAAAACTTTCAAATCCATTTGAGGTATCAAATGTTTATTAAACTTACATTGATTTAAATCATTAGTAAAGGGAACAATCAACTTTGTCTTGCAAAATGCACAAAATAGTTGGGTAAATATATTACGAAGAGAAAATTGATAATTATAATAAAAATATGAAAAGGATTATATATGTGTGCATGTTGAACATTAAGATGATGACTCATCTTAAGTGGATAAATGGTAGCATGACTGCTACAAAATTGTACTATTTGTTTGGTTTAGATCAAGGCTAGATACCAAATGAGATGCCTAAGTTGTGTGTCCTAAGATGACTGCATGCTTAACCTTTGTATCGAGAAACCGCTACCCAAGGGTGTCTAATCCATCAAAATTGCCCAAGGATCACACCCAACCTGAGCCACACCAACCCTTTTCAACTATCAGGACTTTTTCCCAGGTAGTTTCAAATTAGTGACCTTCATATCATGGAGTGTCATAATAGCACACCCGATCACCATTTATCTTATGCCATGTGGGTGAGATTCCAATTGTTGATGGTGATAGAAATATGGAAATATAGTGGAAGACTTACATTCGTAATGTGTATGGATCCACACAACAATAATTGGTTATTATCTTAGGTTCTACGAGGATCAACACATGAAATATTTGAGTATATGGATGACTTAAGAGATAAGGTTGATGGCATGAAGAGCTACATGTCAACCCTTCTAGTATCCATACCCCCATTAATATGGTACCCTTAATGTAAGCATGGGGAATGTAACTGAATCAAAAGAAAACATAATGGGAAAAAAATTAGGAGAAAAAAATTGTATTTTAAAAAATAAAAACATGAGACACCCAAAAAAGGGTATAAACATGATAGACTTGGAAAATTTAAAGAGTTGGGGATGTATATCCTTGTAGTTCAACCCTAGCTAATCTATTCTCCTATTTACTCCTGGAGCACAAAGGAAGAGGGGTTCTTTGATTGAGAGTGACAATAATTTATGTCAAACTCACATGAGACGACTAAGAATGGACCAAAAAAACCAAGGGTATTATAACCTACACATTACTAAGAAATAATGAGCCTAGCCAAAGCTAATTGAATGTTGTTTTTCCTAATCGAGTTTCCAAGATAAATAGTGTGCTCATGTGAAATGGATTTCTCTTTGTTTTTTTAAATGTTGATTTAGTTTGGTATTTTAGTTTAAATGGAAGCTAATATGAATTTTAATTTTTGATTGGTTATTCTAATGATATTAGGATTTATTCAGTACTTCAAATCTATGCTTAACTTTGTATATCCATTCACCTTATCCATTAAAGACTAACAACAAATTTACATCCTCATCTTGTTGGTAGTTGATCCCAATTATCTTCTTGATTCAAAGGTTTTGTTTTAAGTACATTTGGATCTTAGTTCCCAAAAGGGAGCGTGGGGGGTTCACCCCACCATTATTGTCACCAAGAGGTCCAAGTGGGGTGGTGACAACCCTTTGGAGCCCCCCATGGTGGGGTTTTTGGGGAAGTTCCTCAAAAAAGAATCCTTTGGAAAATTTTCCTTGTCAAATGTTGTAATTTTTTAATCAACTTGGACCATTCATCATTATGTCACAAACTTGATGATAGAAGTTATGTGAGGGGGATTTTTCCCTAGAAGCAAATCCAATTTTTATAATGGAATTGTATTAAGGATGTGTATTATTGAGAGATCATTTTAATTGAGAAATAAGAGATTGTGAGAGAGTGAAGAGGGAGTTTTAGCATATGTGTTGCAAGTTGTATCCCTTCATTTGTCGGTTGAAATAAAAGGAAGGATTGGTTGTTTCTTTGTGGACATAGCCCAAATCAAGTGAACCACATTTATTGGTGTCTCCTTTGTATTATGGCATTCTATGTTTTATTTTTTTATTTCCACATTCATTTTAATTTTATTTCTCCATGGTATTATTCCTAACAACTAGTATTGGAGTTGAATGTTTATTTGGATGATAAAACTCATAGGAAAGGAGGGTCTCTAGTTCAAGTGGAAGTAATGGTTGAAGAATGTTTTAGGGTTGAGGAGTTTAAAAATCAAAACAACTAGCTATGGACGATACAAATGGAGGATTATCCATATCAAAAAAAAAAAAAAAAAAATCTACCATTTGCCATAATAACAAAGAAGCCATTGACTATGAAAGATGAAGAATGGGATTTTCTTGATAGAAAGGCATTGGACACAATATAATTGTGCCTTGCAGCATCAATGAATTTCAACATTTCAAAAGAAATAACAACTGAGAGTGTTTCTCATGAAGCCTTTATTTAATATGAAGATATTAGAAGGTGGTTATGTTGTTGGCCATTTAAATAAATTTAACACGTCACAAGTTAATTATGATCTATGTAAAATTTAATCATGATGTTCTGACTCTTTTGATTTTTTTTCTCACTATCAAAAAGCTAAAATGTCTTAGCCATCGCTATGAAATTTTATCTCTAGTTAAAACACTAAAGTTTGATGATGTTTTTGGTGTTATCCTTAGTGAGGAAACAACATAGAAAAAAAAGGTGAGACATCAGGTAATGCTTTTACTTTAGAGAATAGGGGGAGGCAAAGGGGGAGAGGAAAGAGCAAAGGAATAATGTAAATTCTAAGAAGGGAAGATCCCTAGAGGGAGGCTAGAATGTCAGCACTGCAGGAAGAAATGACACAAGAAGAAATATTGTTGGTCTCTAAAAGGAAAACAAGGGGATGGAAAACATGGGAATAATAAGGAAGAAAATGTAGCAAGTGATGTGTTACAATATGCTTTAATCATTTCAATATATAACATTATTGATTCTTTTGGATTATGTAAAAATTTGATTTTGGATCATTTATTTGGGTGATGATGAACCATGTAAAATTGTTGGAAAGGGGAAAGTATGGATAAAACTACACAATGGAAGTCAATGGTTGCTAAAAGAAGAATGTAAGAAAAAACCTAATTTCAATAGGATAGTTGGGAAGTGAAGGCTGTATGGTTACAATTATATGGAATTCATGGAAGATCAGTAGAGGATCATTGATAATAGGAAAAGGAGGCAATGTAGGTACATTGTATTTATGTATTAGTAATGCTAACGTTTATATTGTTTTAGCTTTGATAAGAACCATCATAGGCTTGAGTACATGAGTGAGAATGGGATATAGATTCACCACTCAGGGAAATTATTGGCATATTTGAAGAAGGTTGATTTGGATTTATGTGAGCATTGTGTTTTTTGAAAATAGAAAAGAGTTAGATTTCTTAATGTTAGGAAGGAAAATAAGAGTGAAAAATTAGAGCTTGTACATTTATATGCACAAGAACTCGCTCAGGTATCATCTCTTAGTGGATCTTATAATTATGTTACTTTTATTGATGATGTGTCTAGTACTGTCATTTTCCATGTAGTGAATAAAGTTTTGAACGTTCTAATTCTTCCCATATTCAATTTATTAATACTCGGATTTTTGCTGATAATTTTTTATATACATATCATTGCAGGTTTGGAGTTACATGAATGACTACATTGGCATTTTCAACTTACCTAGTTCATTTTCAGTTGGTGTGGTGTAGGGTAGGAGTAGGGTAGATTATATTAGTTTAATTTCTTTTCTTATTTATTTCTATAGGATTTACTTTTGTTCATGTTGATTTGGTTTTTCTTCATTAGGTTACTTAACATTGTCTAAGTGTGTTGGTTTCCAATCAATTTTCTATTTCTTCTTTTTATTCATAATAAAAGTAACTTGTTGGCTTAAAAATAAAGGAATTTCATGGATGAGAGGGAAAGAAGATAAAATTTGGTATGCTAAATGCCACCCCCCACCTCCCCTCCCAAAAAAAAAACTTTTTAGCAAAATAATTTTTGACAAAAGGGAAGCATTTAGTTGTTAGACTCTTAATGAGTTTTCTTCGAGTTTTTGGACTATTTCTTTTTATCACTAAGCATACTTTTTAATAGACATATTATCATTTTACACAATGAAAATTAATCTAGTTTATTTTATAGTGCAAAATTTTGAATGATAATGAACAGTTACAGATTTCCAATTTCATTCTAGTTGAAGAAATTGTCATTTGAAATTTGATTTTGTTTCCATGAACATACTTAAAAAAAAATATTTAGTAATTAATGACTTAAATTTGTTAGTATGGGTGTTAATGGAATTCATATGGTAGCTATGATTGATAGTGGAGCTACAGATAAATATAAGAGGGAAGATATGGCAAGGGAGCTTGGACTAAAACTCAAGCCTACTCGAGCATCCTTCAAGGTATTTAATTTGGAAGAGATGCATGTGATTGCAACAATTGAGGATGTACCCATTCATATAGGAGAGTGGAAAGGAAAGGAAAACTTCACCATTGTGAAATTGGATGATTATGAGTTGGTATCAAGACATGAGTTTTTGATTGTAGGGAAAGTACTTCAATTCCAAATATGGGATCCTTCTTCATTATATCAGGGCAATAACCAATTGTTATGAATACCTTGAAAGGAGAGATGACCTAGGTTTCTAGGATGACTTATTTTTTACTGTCTAACAAGGTAGAACAACAGTTCAAGAGTAAAGTTCATGAGAAGATGGATATGATGGATACTCTTTTCCTAAAGCATGTACACATCATGATAGTCTTGGTTGTTAGGATTAATAGCATGGATTCAAGGGTGGATCATGCAGAGTATGAGTTGATGTATGTTAATTCTAATGAGGAAACTACGGTGGCACCTATCACCTAGGATTGTGACTAGGAGGACATACCTTGGTACAAATTAGCCAAGGAGGAGGTTGTCCATGTGATACAAAGTTGGAACATATTGTGGAGGAAGTCGAAGGCAAGGTTGGTTCTTATCCACCATTTTTGAGGTATCTTACAAAGAATTATGGAAGAGTATTTCTAGCAGGTCAAATGGGAGAAGAAGGCAGTGGTCACCATGACTATCACATCTCATCTTCACATTTAGCCATGAGGATTATTGGCTTGTTATTGTAGTTGGAAGATGAGTCATATCTGAGGTGTCTTTAGGGAACTACATGTTGAGCATATGTGATGGATTTACTTAGATGATTTAAGGTTCAAAGATATTTCACTTGTGTAAGTGATATGAGTTCTTGTGGTGCTTTTTGCGACAATTAGATTAGCTGCTTGATTAGTCAGGAGCCATAGGAGGATCCAACACATGGAGGGAATTCAAGAGTCATTTTGATAGAATGCAGCCATAAACATTATATAGTCAGTGACACTTCATGATGTGACAATTTGATTTGTGACTGAGGAATTTATGGATTGGAGCATTATTAAGGACGAAAAATATTTTGAGTGGTGGAGGATGTAAGGCCCTTAGGTTGAGATTGCACTTAACTAAAGGAATGTGAGCATGAAGACATGGAAATTGTAATAAATGCAACAATAGTTGTGATATTTTGGGCAAATTTGGGGTTTTTGTGTGATATGGGTACACAAGGAGATTGAGTGGCATGATTGGGCATAGTGGTAGGTGTGCACGCCTAATAAAGATGACTCAACTTGGTGAGTTAGGTGCAACAAGGCATGTATTCCCAAGGATGTTTCACTAGTGGCATCTTGTGGGCGTGCATGGGTCAAGATGACTAACATGTGATGGGTGCACACCCCACTGTGCCATATGATGGTTTGACGCATGGAGCGACTTCAAGACATATGTAAGGAATCATGACCAAAGTGTGGGTGAGAGTGGAACAACTGAGGGGTCAACTCGACTGAAAGGATGAGACAGACTAAGTGCG
This sequence comes from Pinus taeda, assembly GCA_000404065.3. NCBI lineage: Eukaryota > Viridiplantae > Streptophyta > Pinopsida > Pinales > Pinaceae > Pinus > Pinus taeda. Next base: position 34,700 of record APFE031371894.1, on the reverse strand, counting down.
CAAGAGGTCAGCCCAATCAAAGAGTGATACATACCAAGTATGTGAGAAGTGAGCTCAACCAAAAGAAAAAACAAGATGATGCATGCAAGAGGTTAGCCTAGATTAAGATTTTAATGAAATAAGGGAAAAAATGAACAAGTGGAGTAACATAGCCAAAGAGTAGAACAAAAATATTGATCAAACAAGAAATATTGCCTCAAAATGAGAACTCTAGCAAAAAAAACATGAAAAATAGGCTGAAAATGAAAGGTGTTGATGTTGGAATAAAATTTTTAGTTTTCGGGGTAAATTTTCAACATTTTTTTAAAATGGTAGTAAAAGCCATTTTTTTTGTGTGTAAAAGACACCCTGAAAATGAAAAGTGTTGATTCTAGAATAACGCCTTTTTCTTTTGAGGTAGATTTTCAACATTTTTTAATAATGATGTTAAAGATCAAATACCATGACTCTGAAAAACTTTAAAGTTCCAACAATTTTCAAGCATGGCATTAAAGATAAAATATCACGTCTTTGAAAAGCCTTAAGATTCCAATGATTTTTAGGCATGACATTAAATATAAAATATCATGTCTTTGAAAAACCATAAAATTCCATCAATTTTCAGTCATGGTGCTAAAGAAAAAACATTTATAATTATTTTCAACCATAACATTAAAGATAAAATATCATGACTTAAAAAAGACATTAAAATCTTGACAATTCTTCAACCATGTAATTAAAACCAAAGATTATGACTACAAAAAAAACCTTAGTTTTTCAAAATATTTCAAGCATGACATTATAGAAAAATTTCATGACTAATTTTTTTTTTAAATGAACACATGAATGAAAAAGTCATTATACCAAGAGTAATTTCTTTTTTAAATGCTAAATGTATGATTTTAAAATCTTAGTTTAAGACAACTTAACACATTGCAACGAAAATTTAAAAATCAACCATCAAATTGACACCCAATGTAGGTGAACTTGACCCATTGTAATGAAAACTTAAAGACCAACCATGAAATCGACACATTGTGGGGGCAGAGTTGATTCATTATAACGAAAACTTTAAAATAAACTATCAAATTGCACATAATGGGATCATGTTGCTAGTAAAAAAAACAAATTAATAATAAATAAATATGAAAAATGCAAAAAAAAAACAATTAATTGTTATGATTTAATAAATTAATTAAATCATAACAATTAATTAATATATTATTTAATATTATCATTAATATAAAATTTAAATCAAGAACTTTTATTTATCAATAAATTTTTTTTCTTTAACAATCCCTAATTTATATATAAATAAACAATTCTCAATCAAAATCATAAATAAACAAATAAATAAGTTAAATAAAAGTATTAATTTCACTCACATGTTAAATTAATTAATATATAAAAATCTCAACAATAAAATAAATAAATAAATTGAATGAATAATTAATTAAATTAATTAAAAATTAAAGCATTCAAGCCAACATTCTGCTTATCCTAAAAAAATTTATCCCCATTATTATTTATTTCCTTCTAAGCAGCTCTTCTTGATCATCATTCGTAAGTCCTGATGATGGATCCCAGTTGGGATTTGAAACGTTGGCATAAAAAATGTTCCATACGTGGGTTCTCCGGTAACTGACTTCAAAGATACAAACCACAGATCTCTTAAATCCAAAAACACAAACATTTTAAAAAAAATACAAAACTTTAAAAGGATAAAAACAAATAATAAAATAAAAATAAAAATAAAAAAACATGACAAACAAAAAACAAATATTATATATATATATATATATATATAATATATATATATATATATATTTATATATCAAAAAAAATAAATTTAATTTTTCTTCCAAAAAAAACACATAATTTAAAGAAAGGAAAAAAAAAACCAAACAAACAGAAAACAATCAAAAACAATTTTTTTTTAAGTTGGAAATTTTTAAATCAAAATTTAAAAAACCAGAGTTGAAAAAAAAAAAATATAAAAAAATTCTATAAAACATAAAAATATATATATATGGTTTAACAAAAAATAAATAAATTTAAAATTTTATAATAATATATATATATATATATATATATATTATATATATACTATATATATATATCTTTTGTTTTGCCAGAGTGGCCTAGGTCGATTCCCGTAATAAATCTAGGTTGCCTAGGGCACAATTTTTGTGCCCTCTACGACTTAGGTCAATTCCAGGCATCAACTTGTCACCCAAGATCGCGGGGCCTTGGTTCTGGGTAGGGCGGTGCTGCAGAACCCTGCCCCGAGGCCTCGTGGCCATGACCGAGCTCTACCTTGGTCGCCCAGGGACATGGGGCCTCGGGCCTTAGAGGAGCGGGGTTGTGCAACACCGCCTCGCCCAAGCCCCAACCCTGTGGCCCTCGGTGGCTAAGGGCGAGCACAACCATGGCTGCCTAGGGTTGTGGGCCTCAAGCTTGGGTGGGGTGACATTGCACAACACCGCCCTGCTCAGGTCTGAGGCCCTACGTCCTTGGGTGGCAGGTCGATTCCCGGAATTGACCTAGGCCACTCGGGGCACAAAAATTGTGCCCTAGGCGGCGCTGCACAGTGTCGCCCCGTGGCCCTAGGTAGCAAGTCAATTCCTAGAATCAACCTAGGGCGTCTAAGGGCCAAAAAATGTGCCCTGGATGGCCTAGGTCGATTCCAGGAATCGACTTAGGCAGCTCAAGGCAATTTTTTCTTTATAATTAAAAAAAAAAATTATAATTACTAATTGTTTAATTTTTTCTTCTAATAATTTTTAAAATTGTATGTTTTTTTGTTACTTACTTTAAAAAAAATGGTTTTTGATTTTTTTGGTTAATTTTTTTTGTGTTTTATGAAATTTAAATTAATTAATTAATTATTTTTTTTTTTTTTTTTTTTTTTTTTTTTTTTTATTTTTACAAGTTTTTTTTGCAGGTTTTATTTTTTTTTTGTTTATTTTATTACTAATACTGAAACAGCACCAACATTTAAAAAATCAATCCACAACTTAATACGAAAAAATTTAAAGTGTAAAAAGTAAGCCCTCTAACAAAAAAATGGTTGATGCTGCATCAACGCTTTTCCAAAATTAGCATGAAAATCACTAACAATTTAAAAAAATGTTCATACTTGATACATAAAAAAAAAATTAAAGTGTCAAAAATAAGCCCTCTAAAAAAATGAGTTGATTTTGCATCAACATTTTTCAAAATCGGCATGAAAATCACTAACATTAAAAAAAATGTTCGTACTTGATATTTAAAGTGTCAAAAATACGCTAAAAAAAAGTGTATTCTAAATAACCACTATTCAAAATTGGGTGATTTTTTTGCTACCTCAAAAAAAAGTGTAATTGGTAATTTTCTCGTTTGATCGGTAACTATGTTGTAGCATAAAGTAATAGAACCATAGTTTGAATGGGTGATAAGGAGCTATATCCAAGACGAAGTAGCACTTGGAGGAGGTGGCCATTCTTCCAGCCATTCTAGTTGGAGGAGCATACCAATAGGTCACTTTATACATCTCGAACCGAGCCAAAACTCTATGATAGGGTGGACGAGTATCTATGACCCAAGTAAAGTCTTGTGTTGTTTTATTTTCTTTACAGCTAGGTGGTTTAGGGTGGAAACTTCAGCTAAGCCATTGTGTTACGTAACACCATATAAAAGAAGTTTTGGACAAGGCCACATGCTATCCCTCTCATAATTTGGTGTTTCCACATGGTTCATTGTTGTTGAAGAATGTTCATGTTTAGGAAATGAAATTGATTTACATGTTGTCATAAATAATGTTGATGATGTTGAAGAGGACAATGATACACTTGGTTTTAGTGTAAGTTTAATACTAGTGTAAGTTTAATACTTCGCTAATAGTTTAACTAAGACATAATAAGAAAGTGTTTCTTTGTGAGGTGTATCTCGGGTGAAGTATCAGTAAGAGGGTTGGGTCATTGGTGAGAAACACATTGGTACCACACGACTAGATATCATGAGGTGCCTTAAACCGTGAGAAGTCTCTGAGGGCATGACACTACCAATCCAAGTACTATAGTAACCAACAAGTTTCAAAACCTATTTATTATGTAAATTATAGCTTAATGTTTCCTTAATATTTTTATTATTCAAATTTATTTTCAAAAAACAATATATTTTTGAAGTTTGATAAATTGAAATTTTAATTGGATAAATATTAATTTGATCGAATATGTAACAACCCCTGATTGATTTCCTATGTAAATAAAAATAAGACCAAGGTCATGGGACATGTATTCCAAGTTGAATGTTGGGTAAAACATAGTGAGGGAATCAATGGTGATTAATTAATGGCTATGGAAATCAGCAAAGGCATTGTTAAAGGCAAAGTGGCATTAAATGTCATTTATTTATGAAAATAAAGGAAAATATGAGAAAGGGGAGATGAAGGATCACAAATTCGCATGAGGAAATTGAAGGAAAACATGAAGGAAAATGGAGAAAATAGAGGCTTTGATGATAAAAAGGCTTCTGAAGATTAATTCACAACTTTTTGTCTATTTATCTTTGGAGCACTCATTTCACTCTCTCATTCTTTCATACTCTTGCACACTTAGAATATTCTTGGAGAACTTTGGCATACATTTGATTGGAGAAAGAAGGCAATGGAAAGCAGGAAAGTGCAAGGGAACAGGGGGATCAATAGCTACAACTGGATTGCTTTGCAAGTATTAGGTTGCATGCTTGTTTTCCCTATTGAGTTATGGATGGATGGTATATGCATGTGATTTTTTGGTTATGTGTTGTCATTGGCATGGTGATTTGCCTTGATTGACGGTGGTTTTAGCCTTACCTTTCCATTTCCTGGATAACCATAGTGTTGTGGGTTTTTCCACTTTATTATTTTTTGATTGGTGCTCATAATTCATTATGGTTGTGGGTTGTAACAAATGCTTTGGAATACCTGGAACATCTTGGGTTGAGTTACTAGCCCTGGAGCCTAGGTTGGGACAAATGCACTGGAGCCCTTGGTGGGTTGAGTTACTATTCCCAAAAGTTGGGTTGGACAAATGATCTGGAACCCTGGAAAGTTGTAGGTTGAGTTACTAGTACCTGAAGCCCTAGAAAACTTGAGTAGAGATCAATCTGGTTGGTGTTAGTGATGTCTGTCCATGGAGGTGGAATCACTATGGTTGAAGGTTGAGGTGGTTTGGCCTCTTCAAGCCCTAGTTTGGTTTTGTCTTGGATTATTCCATGAGATCCCAAATTCAAGCTTGGAATATGGCCCGAGGGTGATTAGTTGAAAGAGAGATTTGGTTACGCCCAATCATGGTCAGGTCGTACACGGAAATCCTGACTTGGTTGGTATTTTCATATGTTAATAAGAGTTATTATTCTATTATGATTCATGTATACTTGTAGCAATTATGTTGGAAATATTATGGTTGAGTTGTCATGGTTTCTATGTTGGTTATTTGTTGTTTATATGTTGGTTATGTCATGTATATTACTTATGGTTCTTGATATACTTTGTTGAATATATGAATGGTTGATGAATGCATGGACTAACAAATGTTATTTCAACTATTATGAGAGGGCATTAGACCTTCTTGGTGATTCTTAGATAAGTTTCAGACCTCTATGATCAGATATGTATTCATGGCATGTAGCTTACATGTTCACCATATGTTTGACAAAATTATTGTCATGGTTAGGCCTGGTTAGGTCAAGTTCTCATTCAAGTTTTGTATGAATAACATTTTCATTATGTAATCTATCATTCTGATAAGTATCATGAAGTTATGGGCAGGGGTCTGGAGGCTGGCCTGGAATTGTGGCTCAGATATGGGGATCACAGGCACTAAACTGAGAAATTTAAGTCACAACTACATGGAGCAAGGACTGTGAGTGTAGTTGGAGGCATTCAACCACATGCAGGTAGTGTCAAGGGTGTGGTTGGGAGTATAGGTCACTAAAACAAAGTTCTAGCTCGAGGATTGACCACCTGGGGTGTTCCTTTAGCTCCTAGGTGATCTGTAGTCCATATTGGATGTTAGTTAGTGGTAAAAAAGTCTCAGTTGTATGCCTAGGTCCCTTCATTTGATCTAGGAGGATGGGTCATGTTATAGTAACTCTTCATCTCACATTTACCCTAGCAGACTGGTGAAGTTGGGTAAATATGGGTGGGGGGTGTTACAAATTGGTATTCGAGCATCCCAAGTTCAAACACTTGGACTAGATGGGCAGAATGCGTTGGTAATGCATGCATGTCAGTTATCTATGTGTTTATTATGCATGCATTATGATGGTCATTGTTGTGGTTTTGTGTCGTCATGATGTTGATGTTGGGAAAATTGATATGCTGATTTCATTATATACACATATGTTGTGCTAATATGGATTGATTGTGTAGATGTGATAGCCTCCCCTAAACTTCATTGAGGTATTTTTTATCATATTTATATTTGGTTTATCTGACATGGTATGTTTGCATGGAGTAGAATATCAAGATGATTAGCAGAATGGTGGAATACAGTTCACGTGATTCTCCCTACAGATCAAATAAATAACATGGTGATGAGTACTCCCCTGACATAACATATAAATTGAACAGTTTGAAAGTAGAGATCAGAAGTTGTAAGGTGGGTCATGACATGATCATTCAATCACAGGAAAGACTTTCCAAAGCAGAGGAAAATAAACTGGAATTTAATGTAGTAATCCTTCAGAGTCTATCAGATTTGTAGAGATAGGGACCGCTTAGGATCAATCATGGATAGAAGGAAAGTGTTTTCACTCCTAGAGATAGCCTTAGATTGCTTACAAGACCAGTGCCAGGGCACATCTAGATTCAGTGTGTCTCGTAAGATTCTCAAGTGATTGGAGACATCACATAGACTTCATAAATATATATATTTAGGTGGAATGGGTTTGCTCATTTATCTAAAGGAGTAAGCCATGGATTTCTGGTATTTATTCACATATACAAATCACATAAATATACGCAAAAACAGCAGAGGCCAAGTAGTTCAAGGAATTACAGTTTAATAAGTTTTTGCAGAGTTATGAGAGAGAATAGGAGAATGAGTAACTCATCAGATATAGCTTAACACATCAAGAATTCTACACTTATCACATAGAGCTTGAGGCATCAAGAATTTCTACACTTGTCTGAGTTACAGGTAGATATAATAGATAAAAGAGGGATTGAATGCTATGATTCATGTAGCACAAGTTTAAAGATATAATTTCAATTACTGATACATGCACATGCATTAATAAGTCAATACAAATGAATCTGTGAGGAAGTATGAAATATTTCTAGCAGCTATTATTGCAAGAATTCAGAGAAGAAACATGGACAAAATGGGTTTAAACAGAGAGATAACATATTGTAATACTCGAAGGGGGAATCACCATAATTTACTTGATATTATAAAAGATCTGTATTATAAAGTCATACAGTCTCCAAATAATATACAACATTTTCTTTAGAATTTCTGAACCTTTGTGAAGTGTTGCTTCCCCCTATTTATCTGGAGAGGGGAAGCTTTGAACATTCATTACAAAAATATCTTCGGTCAAGTCTCAGCTGTCGGGTTGACTAGCTGTCTCGGCCATGGATGGCTCTGTGGCCCAAAAGCATTACGAAGTATTAATTGCCTCATTAAAGGGCGACACATTATAGGATAAAAAATTAGTCAATCAGATGAACAATGTTAACAAAATATCTTCATGCCCATCCCTATGATCACTTCTACTTCAGGTTGTATGTTGTTCGCGGTATGGCCTCCTATTCTATTCAGCTGACTCCTGTCGCTTCTGCCTTTACTGCTTGAACCATTCCTCCTTTAAAGCTGGGAGTGGGTAGTATCAGTTTCATGCCGTAGTACTGGAGCCGAGGACCCTTGGGCGGTACTTCACATTCCCTCTATATGGGGCACCATTCTGAGTAATCAACTCTTCCCAAGCTACTAAGTCTTTGTTTTCCTCTATCAACATCGACCCTGGTTCCACGTCACAAAGGGAATTTCTGTATCAGCCCATGTTAGGTTTGAATGCTCCCTATTTCTTATTAAATTCCATAGCTACTGACCCATCATGCTTTTAAATTTTCAGACTTCCGAATCGCAAAGTTCTCATATCGGGATTTCTCACCGAAAAGATTTTATAGGATGGGGCCTCTATATCCACTTTAGCCCATTTTGCCTCATGTGATCGAGAGCTATGACTAAGTGCTTAGTCCATTGAGCGCTTGAGTTTTTTGACTCCCCTCTAGGGCCTTCTTCCTTTGTTATGAAAAATCATGCACATCGGTGGTTTAACACATTTGCCTTTTATATCTCCCCTTGTCCCTTGCGATCGTTGATTTGTGGTATTGGGCCCACTTGGGGTATCACAATCACAATAGGGGAGAGAGTGTGAGGGTGAGGGGTTTTAGGAGGGGGGCATGACAGGTAAGTGGTAAGTGAGGGGGGTGCAAAATGATATGAGAGGGACACGTAGCGGCGGGGCCTGGTAGGGAAAGCATTTTTTCGGACCCCCCAGCTGATAAGGGGAAACATGGTGGGGGGGGGGGGGTACGAAATGACCTGGGAGTCGTTAATTTGGCGAAGTCAATATGGGTCGTTTATTTTATGGTGGAGGAGGTACCTCGATATTGATGATGTCATCAGTGCCACCTGACAACTCTTGAGTGCTGACACATGTCACCCATATATGCCCCCACAGGACCCCTGAAAATTCCAAACATGTGTGCCACATGTCCTCTGTGCTGCCATGTCATGATAACGTCAGCTACCCCGTGGATTCTTAGGACCAATAGGATTCTTCCACGCAGCCCCCTAGAGGAGAGAGAAAGGGCACATCTGCCTCTGGTTTGGCAACTGATTTCTTTTGTAAATTGGCATCGGCCCTCCCCTGATGCTTTAACACTATTGGCTCATTTCCTCACAATTCCTTAAGGATGTTCCGTTGGACCCGCCGATCGTCGATTTGTAAATATCAGAGGTCTACTCCTTTGCACTACACTTTGAAATCTCGTCGATCACCGATATGCTGATATGCTACGCCTTAGATCTTTGACTTTTTCGATCACCAATATCAGCAATCACTCTCGCAGGTTTTATGTGCCCTCCCCCGTTGTGGTACTAAGAAACTGCAATTGTGATTTGTGTTTTGCTCCCAGATCTTCGATAAGATCTTTGCCCTTCATTTCAGAGGCAACATAACCCCTGAACTTCAATCATATCTTCTGATCCAGAAGTCAATTTTTAGACTTCCATATAACATTGGAAATCTTGTTCTGAGACTATGCAATGGAGAGGGTATGATTTGTCTTTGAGTTCTTATGTGACCTGGAAGATGGCTTCAAACTTCACTACTCTTTGGCAACTTTAATCAGTTAAAAACTCATAATGTAGTGAGTGACAACATTAGCTCCAACTAGGGATAATGCCTTGCTGGCAAGGTGTTGAGAACCTACAAACCAGTAGCCTTCCTTCCATTGGGCATCGAGTCATTTCTGAACAAACAATAATTATGTGAAAGTGGAATTTTCAACATAAACTGGAAATTTGATATAACAATTACAATACACACACTGGTATTTACAATGAGTGGAGGATAGGTACCTATAGTTTTGGAAATAGAGTTTGAGGAACTGACCATTTACCAGCGGTTCCATAGATTCACCTTCCAGATTTTAAAACATGTATGTGCTATTTCCTTTTTCTTATGTAATATTGAAAGGGTCGAACCATAGCGAATCAAATTTTCCATGTTTGCCTTTGTCTTCCCGTTGGACATCCCAATGGAGAACTAAATCTCCTGGTTGAATAGGTCGATCATTTGCCTTCTTATCAAATAGGGATTTCATCTTTTGTTGGTAATTTGACAATTTGGCCCCCACTTATTCTCCATTTTCATGTATCTTGACCAGCGGATTTATCCTTCGTGTAAAGGAGCTCAACTCTTCCTCAACTTCCTGTAGTAACTTCTCCATCGGCATCACTAATTGGATTTGGAAGACTACAACCTTACAACACACCAAATTAAAAGGTGATTTCCCCATGGATTGTTTAGGAGTTACTCGTTGGCCCATATGGAAAACTTCAGTTGGGAGTCTTAGTTCCTCAGACTCTCGGTGATGGTCATCTTTAGCACCCTCACCACAATTTTATTTGAGGACTCAACCAAGTCATTACCTTGAGGATAGTAGGTAGTGGAGTGCCCCATGATGATATTGAATTTCTAGCAAAAGATGATGAACTTGGTAGATTTTAAGACCTGAGCATTATCAATGATAATTTTGAAGGGACAACCAAAGCGAGATATTATGTTCTCCTCCATAAATTTGACTACCACTAAGTCTGTGGCATTTCTGGCTAGGATGGCCTCTACCCACTTGGTGAAATAATCTGTGGCCATTAATATCCACTTGTTTTGGCCACTATACGGTGGGTTTACTTCTCCTATTAAATCTAGTCCCCACTGTCTGAAAGGTTCTTCCACATGTACTGGAATTAGGGGGAGAGGAGAAAGTTTTTTTCTCTTAGCAAACACTTGGCACTTCTGGCACAACCCGGCCTGGGAATGAACATTCCCAAACAATATAGGCTAGTAGAATCCTGCCTTGAGGATTTTATGTGTTGTGGTCTTCTAGCTGTAGTGACCTACACAAACTCCTCCATTAAAGTACCCAATCACTTTATGGGTTTCTCCCTCTACCAAACATAACAACAATACCCCCACTAGGTCCTTCCATTAGAGTAGGCCATTGGATATGATATATTTTTGCACTTTCAATCTTAGAGTTTGGTATTTGGTTTTATCCAGTCCCAGTGGGCACCTTAGGAATAAGAGATAATGAACGATGTTCTTATACCAGGGTGATCCCTCATATTTAGCATAAATCTTCTGCTCAGATGTTTTAATCCCGTACTGATGACCCTCTGGCCTGCCTTCCTCTGTTATCAAGTTTATCACTAAAGCTTGGCAATTTGATTCAGCTAAAACCTTGGCCAACCCCTATCCTTTTATGAGCTTAGTAGGATTTATGTCTAGCTCATATTCTTTTATTTTTTCTATCCACCTACCCCTCTTTCCTTCATTGTCTCCTTGCATTAGGATGTCCTTGACTATTTTCATTTAGACAAATGCTGTGATTTCTGATTGTAGCACATACATATGAAATGCCTTCAAAGCCTTGACTAGTGCATAGGATTGTTTCTCCAAGATGTTATATTTTAGCGCAACATCCCTAGGGACTTGGCTAAAGAAGGCGATGGGCTATTCATAACCATATTTATTTTTCTGTAGCAGCACTGCAACAATAGTATGTTGGGAAGCAAAAGAGAAGATATACAAGGGTATTGAATAGTCAGGGTTGACCAGTACTGGGGCTTCAACCAAATCTTCTTTAATTCTAATGAAAGAATATCAGGGGGCAGGGTTGCACTTGACTTTATTTCCCCTCTTAAGCATGTTTGTAATACCCTTGACTATTTATGAATAGTTGGGTATGAACCTCGTCTAGAAATTCATTCTCCCAAAAAGGCTTGGACCTCTTTCTTATTCCTGGGAAAAGGAATATGGTTGATGGCTTCGACTCATTTAGGATCGATATTCACACCTTCCTGTGCTACTATATGTCTTAGTAGCTTCACCTCACTCAGGGAAAACTTAGATTTCTTGGGATTCAAAGAAATACCGTATCCCCTACATTTCTCAAAGGTGAACTTCAAGTGGAGGATGTGTTCTTCATCATTCTTAGAAAAGACTGTGATATCATCTAAATAAACCACCACTGATTTGTCTTTCTCCCCTACAAAATCTATGTCCTTGGCTCTCTGAAATGTGGCCCCTGCATTATTAATACCGAAATGCATGTGAGCATACATGAATGTTCCCCATGGGATGGTCTAAGCAGTCTTCTTCTGATCATCAGGGTGGACTGCCACTTAGTTGTAACTAGAGAACTCATCCATCATGGACATTCTAACTGAGCCAACCACCTTCTGCTACATATGATCCATCTTAGGTAGCGGATAGTTGTCTTTCAGCGACATCCTATTTAAATTTTGAAAATATACATAAAGCCTTATTTCTCCGTTCTATTTTTGGACAGTGACTAAGTTTGCCACCCACTCAGAGTACCTTAAAGGCACTATGATCTTTTCCTGTAGCATCTTTCTCACTTCTTTCTCAATGGAGGGGAGTAAGAGTGGATTTATCTGCCTGAGTTTATACTTGCATGGATTCATTCCACTCTTCAAAGGAATCTTATGCTGAATGATGTCAATATCAAATGCTTTCAAATCCTCATAAGACCAAGCAAAAACACCCTTATATATTAGATTTAAATACCTTTGTTTGTATTGCAAGGGGATTCCTTTTGATAGCCTAATCATATAGGGTTCCTCCTCTGAGTCAATATTGCAGTATTCTACTTGATCGGTTATCTCTGGAGTCATTGGTTTGGAAGCTATGTCATCCTTATTAAAAATCCTTTCCAGTGGGACTAGTCCATGAGGGATGGTATTCCCTTTCAGTTGCAAAATTTTGTGCCCAGCCACTATGTCTTTCCACGAAGTACTTCTTGATCAACTTCTTCTTCTTCTTGATCGATGGTGGAGTGGGAAAACTCCCCAATGGCTTCTATAAATATTTTCACTTGTTCATAATCCTCAAATACCTGCCAATGCTTGATATTATCAGGTATTGAGGGTTTGTATATGACTTCTACCTCATACCTGAGGAGCGGATTTTGAGGGGGCCTGAAATTACTTGTAGCTTCAACAAGGGAGTCAGCCATTCTGTTTCCTTCTCTAGAAAAAAAACTGATATTAAAGGCCAGGAAGAAGTTATCAATTAGATCCCACACTTCGTTCTGGTAATTCCTCAGTCTGGGGTGTTTGGCCTAGCATTGATTTCTGATCTGCCTTATGACCAGTTCAGAGTCTCCATAGACCGTTAGGAATTCAATATTCATATTTTTTTCTGTTTGTAACCCAAGGAGCAATGCTTCATACTCTGCCACATTGTTGGCCACCTCAAACTCCATCTTGAATGAGAGGGGTATCAGGCTGCCCTCCGGAGATACCAACAATATTCCAGCTCCATTTCCCTCTTTTGAGTTTGCTCCATCCAAGTATAATTTCCATACTTCATTTTCATTTGCATGTTAGTGCTCTAACTTCCTTATTAGGTGTACTGATGTTTCCTCTAAGATGGTCTCATCTTCTTCTAGGAACAGGCAGGAGATATCACTTTCTTTCCCATGTACTGGGTAATTTTCTAAGCCTTTCGCTAGGGTCACAAGTTTTACAAACTTGGACTCTCTGTACTATCTCCTTTGCTCGCCTCCAAAAGTGGGAATAGTGGCATAAGTCAAATCTAACTTGAAAGAGCCCCCCACCTTGGAACCCCAATATCTATATAAGAGCATGCCGAACTGAGGGGGAATGTCTGCCACTACTATGTCCATTACCACACTCTTCACAGGGATATGAGCTAGGTTTACCACCAGATCCTTTATCATTCCTAATCATTTGAACCTCTTAGAGTCAAAGGAGTATAGGTCCTTGTAGGGCCTGGTGATCTAAAAGCCCATTTGTTCCATTATTGCTAATGGCATGAGGTTGTGTGAGGCTACGGAATCCAACATGCAATTATGCAGTAAGAGGTCATGGATTACCATTGCGCAGTAGAAGGATCAAGTTCTTCCATATGTGGCCCAAAAAAAACCATTGGCCTCTCCTCTTGGAGGTTTAAACTATCATGGGTTGGTGCTCAGGTGGATAGATGGATGAATTGAGAGACTTGAGCTTTATAAGTAGGTTGCTTTAGAAGCTCAATCAGAGGAACAAGAATTTTTACCTTTTCAAGCTCCTTCTGAAGATTGAATGCAGGTTGGAATTTTTCTATACCTCCTGGCTCTACTCCTTCTTCCTTACCACTGGCAGCTTTCAGCAGAGCAGGTGCCTCCTTTTCTATGTGTCCCTCAGAACTATTGTTTTCCTTATTAGAGGAGACCTTAATCTTGGACAGGTCAGGATTTGGCTTACGTTTCCCTTTATCTAGTATTGGGGGAGTAACTTGGGGAGCAGTTCCCTCTGGTTGTTCTAGTTCCCTTGACCTCTTCTTTGAAGATCTTAGATGATACTTACGGTGTGGTTGTGCTTGCATGAATTCTGAAAATTTTTTACAATAATAATCCAATATATCCTCCTCATTTGCTGCTACTTCTCTATCATGACTAGTCTCATAGTGAGCCATGTTTTTGTGTGATTCTTTAGGAAATGTGAAATACAAGTTTCCCTGCATCTCATGTGTATCCAACATTTGTTCATCAGGCTCATCTTCTAAATATAGGGGATGAGGGATCTGATTGAGCTATTCATTTCTTTCCCTTAGAATTATTTGCAGTTGTAGCTTTCGATATTGTGGGTTATAACCTTTAGCATTCTGTTTGGAGAGACTCTTGTTCTCAAGTTCAAGATTTCCAACCTTATGTGATAAAATCCTGATGAGTTTATCCAGTTCATCCCACTTTAGGTTTGGTGATTCTCTAGCTTGACCAAAGGAGGATGCCTCTTCTTTTCCTCTTTTATTTTTAGTAGGTTCCTGCTTTCCTCTTGACTTCTCGGCTGAGGCGAAATTTGCTTCCACCTCAAGAGCATTGATTTGGAGTTCATCTAAAGTGAGGGACTTCCTTTCCCTTAGAGTAAAATCAAAGTTGGGTTCAAAGGCTCCCAAAAAATCTACTCGAGCAGCAGCTGGAGGAGGCTTTATCTCACCCGGTAGGTTATTGTACTGTTTATTAAACCTTTTGATAAATTCTCATATCCTCTTTTCACTTCTTTATTATAGAGTTAAACTCTGTGAGGAGGTACTCATGATTTCTCTTTTCACCCCATTTTTGTGTGAAAGAGTTTTCATGTTCCTCCCAGGTAGTGATGGAGGCATTGGGCAGGGCTTTAAACCATTTTCTGGCTTCTCCATCGAGGGATTGTACAGAAATTCTCATGACCACATCCATTTGTTCCACATTAAGATTCTCAAAGAAAGCACAAAAGGTCTTGATGTGTCTCTATGCAGTGTTATCATCCTCCCCATTGAACCTAGGCAAAAATTTTAGGTAGTCCTGGGGAATAACATTTAGGGGTTGAGGTAAATTAAGAGGGGCATATTCATTTAGAAAAACACCCAGAAGAGCCATCCAGATTAATGGAGGAGGAATGAGACCTTCCTGAGGAATTTGGGCTAAAAACACAATGGTAGGAATGGCTAGACTAAAAGCAGGGTATGTAAGGGTTTTAGGAGTAATTCCTGAGTAGTGAGTAACAACGAGTTGAGAGATGGATGAGGGGGCTTGAAAGACTGATGGGACAGCAGTGTAGGTAGTAGGAGTTTTCTCCTTCTAGAATTTCCAAAAAATTAACTTCTCGAGGTCAAATACAAATGGGGCTTTCTGCTAAGAGGTATTTGACTGAGTGTGGGGCTTCTTAAAAGGCAGGATGCTAAATGATAATGAAGGTAGTGGAGTCTCCAAGGTGATATGGATGCAATCAAAATGAATTTTCTCACCTATGCAAAGAGTGCTCAACTTGTCGTATCCCAAGGGAAAAATTCTTCAATAAGTTCCCCGACAATGACACCAGAAGATGTTGTCACTCCCAAAGATAGCCTCAGATTGATTACAAGATCAGTGCCTGGGCACATCTAGATTTGGTGTGTCTCGTAAGATTCTCAAGAGATTAGAGACATCACATAGACTTCATAAATATATATATCTATATGGAATGGGTTGGTTCATTCGTATAAAGGAGGAAGCATGGATTTATGGTATTTCTTCACATATACAAATCACATAAATATATGCATAAATGACTGAGGCTGAGTAGTTCAAGGACTTACAGTTTAATAAGATTTTGTAGAGTTATGAGAGAGAATAAGGAGAATGAGTAACTCATCAGATAGAGCTTAACACATCAATAATTCTACACTTATCAAATAGAGCTTGAGGCATTAAGAATTTCTATACTTGTCTGAGTTACAGGTAGATATAATGGATAAAAGAGGGACTGAATGCTAAGATTCATGTAGCACAAGTTTAAAGATATAATTTCAATAACCCATACAAAAACATGCATTAATAAGTCAATATAAATGAATCCTTGAGGAAGTATGAAATATTTCTAGCAGCTATGATTACATGAATTCAGAGAATAAACATGAACAAAATGGGTTTAAACAGAGAGATAACATACAGTAATACTCGATGGGGGAATCACCACCATTTACTTGATATTCTGGAAGATCTGTACTATAAAGTCATATAGTCTGAAAATAACATACAACGTTTTCTTTAGAATTTATGAACCTTTGTGAAGTGTTTATTCCCCCTATTTATCTAGAGAGGGGAAGCGTTGAACATTCATTACAAAAATATCTTTGACCAAGTCTCAGCTATTGGGTTGACTAGCTGTCTCAGCCATGGATGGCTCCGTGGCCCAAAATCATTACGAAGTATTAATTGCCTCATTAAATGGCGGCACATTACAGGATAACAATGTTAACAAAATACCTTTATGCCCATCCCTAAGATCGCTTTTGCTTCGGGTTGTATGTTTTTCACGGTATGGCCTCCTGCGTTGTTCGGCCAACTCCCATCGCTTCTTCCTTTACTGCTTGAACCATTCCTCCTTTAAAGTTGGGAGTGGACAATATCAGATTCATGTCATAGTATTAGAGTCAAGGACCCCTGGGCAATACTTCTTATTCCCTCTGTATGGGGCACCATGCTGAGTAATCAAGTATTCCCAAGATACTAAGTCCTTGTTTTCCTTTATCGGCATCAACCCTGATTCTGTGTCACAAGGGGCCTTTCTGGAGCAGCCTATGCCAAGTTTGAATGCTCCCTCTTTCTTTTTGAATGCCACAATTGCCGACCCACCATGCCTTTAAAGTTTTGTATTATCGGGTCGTGGAGTTATCATATTGGAATTTCTCATTGAAAATCTTTGACAGGATGGGACCTATAGATCCACTTTAGCCCCTTTTTCCTCATGTGACTGGGATATATGATTGAGTGATTAGTCCATTGGGCATTAGATTCTTCAGACTCCCATCCAGGGGCCTCCTTCCTTTGTTATGCAAAATCCCTCACACTGGTGGTTTAGCACACTTTGCCTTTGATATCTCCCCTTGAATCTTGCGATTGTCGATCTGCGGTATTGGGCCCACCCTAGGTATCATAATCGCAATACGAGAGAGAGTGTTAGGGTGAGTGATTTTCGGAGGGGGGCATGAGCAGTAAGTCATAAGTGAGGGGGTGTGAAATGATATGAGAGGGACACGTAGCGGCGAGGCCTGGCCAGGAAACCAATTTTTCAGACCCACCCACTTGATAAAGGGAAACATGGCGGGGGGTTGCAAAATGGTCGGGGAGCCATTGGTCTAGCGAAGTTAATCTGGGTCGTCCAGAGATGGGTGTCATTTATTTGATGGCAAAGGAGGGACCTCAGGATTGATGATGTCATCAATTCCACATGGCACCTCCTAAGTGGTGACACATGTCACCCAGATATAGCCCTATAGGAGCCCTAAAAATTCCAAACCTATGTGCCACATCATGTTGACGTCAACTGCCCTGTGGATTCTTAGGACCAATAGTATTCTGCCATGCATCCCCTCTGGAGGAGATAGAAAAGGCGCACCTGCCTCTGATTTTACAACTGATTTCCTTTGTAAATTGGCATCACCCCTCCCCTAATGCTTTAACACTATCAGCACATTTCCCCACAATTCCTTAAGGATGTTCTGTTGGACCTGTCGATCGTCGATTTCCCCTTCATTTCAGAGGCAACAGAACCCCTGAACTTCAATAGGCCATATCTTCTGAACCAGAAGTCCATTTTCAGACTTCCAAATACCGTTGGAAATGTTGTTCCAAGCACTATGCAATGTAGAGGGTCCAATTTGGTTTTGAGTGTTTCTGTGGCCTGGAAGATGGCTTCAAACTTCACTACCCTTTGGCAAATTTGATCAGCTAAAAACTCATAATGTAGTGAGTGACAACATAAAGGACCAATGGGGCATATGGAAACAAGTCTCAATCAAGATACAGGTTTGACAGAAATGACACAGTTAGAGATGGTAGGTTCTTGGATACACCTGATAGGAGGGGTTATGACTGTGGGTTCTATTTTAGTTATGGTTTAGAGATACATCATCGTCATCACCACCACTATTTGTATCGGAAGATTGAGAAGTATTACTTTCCATAGGAGTTCAAGAAAGCAAAGCCTCCTACATTTGATGAAGAAATGAAGAAGTCACAAGATGAAAAATCTTGGTTTCTTGGGATGAATATGTGTTTTAGATTGCATGACTATTTAGAAAATATGGGAGCCTAGATAGCTACTTTTAGTCTTAAAGGAAAACCAAACATTTGGTGGGCAGATGTGAATAATTTCAGAGGCATTTGAGAAGAGGAGTTTACTTGGAGTGAGTTCGATTGACATTTTAGGAAGAAGTGTATACTAAAAGATACTATGATGGTAGGGAAAAGGAATTCTATGAGTTTAAGATGGGATCTATGAATGATGAGGAGTATACTTGCAAATTCTTGGATTTGTTGAGATATGTGCCTTATCTTAAGGAGGAGAAAGAAAATATTTAGAGATTCATCAGTGGATTGCTGGTATCATTCAAGGACAGGATTGAGTTTGTTGAGCCTATATCATTGGGGGAATCCATCAAAAAGTTGAAGCACTGATAGGAGAAATTGAAGCATAAGACTAAGTCTAAGCAGGATTGGAAAAGTAATGAGAAGAATAAAGGAAAGTGAGTTATAAATAGAGAAAAAGACTCAAGATAAAGACAAGAAGGAGAATGTAGTGTCACACAAGAAGTCTAATGTAGCTGATAGAGGACAAGGATTTCAGTGTAAGGAGAAGAAAAAGGATGATGAAAAGAAGCATTTTTAGTGTTGGACTTGTGGCAAGGATCATCGTAGAAGAGATTGTCCACAACATCAAGGTGGTATACTACAAATTTACAGTGCTCAGGAGGCATATACAGTTGGGGATGTTGGATAGAGTATTCGTTGGATTTATGCAACATTGGATAATAGGTAGGTTGATCATCATACATCTATTATATAGATGGAAGGTACGCTTTGTGATCAAGTTGTTTATATTTTGATTGAACCTAGATCTAACTATAGTTATATTAGTCGTGATCTGGTGGATAAGTGTTGCTTGAATAAAGAAGTGCATGCAGAGTCTTGGTTGGTGCAATTGGCTATAGGTACCAAGAAAAGAGTTCATCATTGGGTGAGATCTTGTGCATTTGAGCTTAACGATATGTCTACACTAGTGCATCTAAATGTGCATCTGTTGGGATCACACAATATGTTGTTGGGTATGGATTGGTTTTACATTCATAAGACCAAGGTAGATTGCTATGATAAGGCTATTGAGTGTTTGGATGATGATAGAGGGAAGAGAATATTACAAGGTAAGAAGAATCCTACATCAGTGAGAATGGTTACAACTATGCAGGAAAAACACAATAGCAAGGAAGGATGTGTATTATTTACACTTCATATTTCTAGTGACAAAGGGAAGGATGTTAAGGATGTTAAAGCCTTGAAGACCTATTTTGCAACAATTTCAGGATGTATTTATAGCGGATATCTCAAATTTATTGCCTCATAGGGAAGTGGACTTTTCTATTGAGTTGATGTTATGAGTAGACCCAACATCGAAGGCACCTTACAAGATGAGAACTCTAGAGTTGGTGGAATTAAAGTTGCAGCTTAATGAAATGCTTGATAACAGATACATAAGGCCAAGTGTGGCACCTTGGGGTGCACCAATGTCGTTTGTGAAGAAGGACAATACTCTTAGGTTGTGTATTTATTACAGGTAGCTGAACAAGACCACGATCAAGAATAGGATTTTGTTATCGAGGGTTGATGACTTGTTTAATCATTTGAAGGGAGAAATATTGTTCTCAAATATTGATTTGAGATAAGGATATCATTAGGTATGTTAGCACTATGTAAATTCCCTAGGCTGAAGAGAAAAATTGCAGAGGTAACCACAAACCACTTTTATGCCAGAATCTAACCCTTCTAGCCTTGGAGAGGGCTCTCTCACTTAGGTTTCTCAACAAATATTTTTTTAGGATAGGTATAATGCTAACTAAGGTTCAATTTTTAAAGGTATGTAGATGAGAAAAGGGACAGATCCATTGGGCATGGAGTCATGTCAAATTAGTTTTTTGTCCAGTGATATGATGAAGAAAGAAAGTGTTTCTCCACCGGGCAAGGTAGGTAGTTTTGGTGGTGGATTTTAGGCGAAATTTTTGTAGAGGGTGAGTGTAGAAAGGTGAAAGATAGCACATAGAGAATCAATACCAAAGATGAATTCTAAACTATTGCTTTAAGGTGAAAACATTGATAACTTGGAAAACTAAACCAGAGCACCATGAGGATGAATTCTGAATTAAACATCTGGTATTTTCAAGTGAGAAGATATACATTTAAGAAATGTAAACACATGAGACAACTTACAAGATCAAAGGAGCACAAACCACCAAGATTATGACACAGGAATCCCTACAAATCACCTTCTAGCTTTCATTCATTCACTGCAAAGTTTTCAAGAAATACAGTGAACAAAAGGTATGTTTTTCTCTAATCTAACCAAAATAACCCATTACCATTATTTTCATCTCTATATACACCATGAGATTCGATCTCCCACTCTAGGTGGTCGAAATCATTGACAAAAACAAAATTATAACTAAATACATCAAAGTTTTAGTGCATATACTAAAAAATGGGAGTGGCTTTCCTTACAACAAATACAAGCCTAAAACATCACCAACTTGGAATATTTTCAAATAAACATTAAATACACCTCCTAAGACAATATTCCACATATCCACATGATCCAAACTACTTCTAGAAGATAAAAATTCAAAATTTGAAATGAAATACTGCTGACTGTCCAAACTTGCGGCACATTAGCCAGTTTCACAGCAAATTGAAGTAGCCTCCATGTTCTGTATGGTTGCAACCTTCCTCTATCAAAATGGAGCAAATGGGTATGCTTCAAATATCCCCATCATTGTACTAAACCTTTTATATAAGATTCAAAGTGCTTTCAGACCTCCCTTTGGGCTATCCCCGTCTTTCGTAACAACATTGTCTCCTTTCGCAACGCCTTCAAAAATATTAACATATGGTAACTCTTTCCTGATATAAAGTGTTGGAAGCATTAATTTGAATGTTGTAACCTTCATATAACTCCTCTTTGTTGGGTTGTGTTATATTCTTTCCACATAGTTAACAGGAGGTTTGAGGGGTACCCGTAACCCCACTTTATGGGGTCCGGGGCAGCGCCCCGGAAAATTTTGGTTTTGGACCCTATGTTAGGTTGGGCGGACCCACTATGGTTTTGTGCATGATTTTTGCACATGTTTTTTGGACGCGATGGTTTTCGGTCCATGGTATTGGATGCGATGGTTTTTTTTTGGTCCATGGTATTGGACGTGATGGTTTTTCGGTCCATGGTATTGGATGCTTCGGCATGTATAAATATGTATTGTAACATTGAAAGGAACATAATGAAAAATCAAGCTGGTAGTCCCGGTTTTGGGATCCAGGGGAAAATCTATGTGCATATGTGTTTTTATGTGTTATGCTCTCGCATTGTTTATTATTCTGTGATTTAGAATTCGTATGCAGGTAATTTCTGTACAGGGTTAAAACCTACATTCTTGCATACCAAGCTATAGGAGCTTGTTTCAAGTCATATAATGCCTTCTTCAATATGCAAATGTGAGTTTCTCTGCTATGGATCTCAAATCCTTGAGGCTTCTCAATATATACTTCTTCATCTATAGTCCCATTTAAGAATGTTGTTTTGACATCCATTTGATGGATATTCCATCCCATAGTGGCAGCTAAAGAAAACAAAGATCTAATAACAGTGTACTTGGCAGTAGGAGCAAAATTTTCTTCATAGTGAAAACCTTCCTTTTGAGATAATCCTCTAGCTACAAATATTGCCTTGTATTTATCAATGCTCCCATCTACTGCATGTTTTATTTTATAAATCCATTTAGAAGTGCCAATTGATTCGTCACTAGGCCTAGGAACAATTTCCCAAACTCCATTCTTTATAATAGATTGGTATTCTTCTTGCATTTCTTTCTTCCATTATGCATGTTAAGAGACTTGTTCATAGGTGCAGGGTTCTACTTCAATAAGCTTCGTCATAAATGTTGCATACCTAGAATATCTTTTAGGTCTTTTACTTTCCCTGAAGGTCCCTTTTGCTACTCCATGACCTTCAGCTTCTTGTAAAGTTGCTCTTAAGCATGCTAGCCTTTTTCTATTTTTTGGAGTGATAGTTTGTTGAATAGGTTCACTTGGTCCTTCAACTTATTGATTGATTGTAGGTACTTCATTGTTTTCATGATCTTATTCTTCTTCAAATAGGGGAGCTTCTTCATCATCAAAGTCAACAATAATGTCCTTGGACCTTTTATATGGAATGTTTTAATTGAAAATGACATCTATGTTGACTTTAATACAATGGTCGCCCTTAATATAGATTATGTAGGCCTTAGATGACAATATATTTCTAGCAAATATTCCTTTCATGCTAGTGGAGTCCAACTTATTCCTCTTGTATTTTGGAATGTGAATATAAATGAGACATCCAAAGATTCAAAGATGTTCTATATTAGGCTTCCTTCCTGAAAATGTTTCTTTCGTAGTCATATAATAATTCTATGAGGAGTTATATTTTGGATGTAAACTACTGTCCCTACTGCTTCTCCCCATAAGAATTTAGGAAGATCTTGATCATGGAGCATGGCTCTAACACACTCTTCAATTTTTGAGAATGCAAACTTCTGTGATTCATAGTGTTTCCCACGACATTTGTTCCGGTAAATCACATTTCAGATTAATGGGTCGACGGGTTTCGAACCACTAAGTATGGTTCATCATCAAGACTGTGATGAATCATTGATCATACAAGTTGATATATACTGTAGAGATGCACAAAGGTTTGAAAATGAACGTTAGAGAAAATTGATCAAAATGAACGTTAGAGAATTTAGATTAGGTTATTGAGTTTAATAAAATATTGCTAAAAATATTATTTAATGAGAAATTGTTAATATTATCAAATAGGGAAAGAATTGCTTAAATACTTAATTAATAGAATATTATTATTTCTATATTTATTATTAATAGAAGTAAAATCCAATATAATGATGATTCAGAAAAGTCAATAATATTATAATTAAGGGAATAATTGTCCTAAATAAATAAATAAATAAATAAATAAATAAAAATAAATCACAAATTTATAATTAATGTAAAATCCATCAAACATAGCATTATCTTAATTAAATAATCTAACTTTAGTAAAGAGAAGTGAATGAAAATACAAATAAGAGAAACTAAATAAGAGAATAAAAAGAGAAAATAAATAAATAAGAGAAAGTACAGGAGGAGATAACAAAACAAAGGGGAAAAGATGAAGGAGAAGAAACAAATCTAGGAAAAAAAGAGATGAGATTCAACCACTGCTAATTTTCCACCTGTCATCCCTATTCAATGTATGAGACATTTTCTCAATTTCAATGACCCACCTAAACTTGTAATGATGGAAATGATCATTCTTCGAAATGACCTGAGCCTCTTCCAAACAAATATGGTGATTTGTCTTCCCAACATTTTCAACTAAAGTTGAGGACCCCGCCCTATAGTGCCTTATATCAGCAGCGTGCTCTTGAAGTCCCTGATTTATAGAATGACCTGTTTCTGCAATGTATGGGGTCCCACAGGAACAAGGGATCAAATAGACACCTTTCATGTTCCTAGGATCCAGAGGGTCTTTAACCAATGTGAGGGAACTACGAATGGTGTTCAAGGGTATAAAATGTGATTTACCGGAAAAATTGTCCTGAGAAACACTATGAATCACATAAGTTTGCATTCTCAAATATTAGCCCTACATGGAAGGATTGTTGTTGGTAAAATTAGTCAATTTGAATGAACACGGCTGAAGGTTTCTAAGAAAATGGTTGATCTAACATTTTTAAAGCAGTGTAGAGATGCATCCATCGTTCCCAATTTTTTGCCAAAATTAATCATTGTCTTAATTCTCCTAAAAATAATCATATTTTCTTGAAATTTGGCTTAACTCTCTTATGATTTGAGATTCACACAGTAAGAAGATTATTGGATTCCTTATAGAAGGTTTCACACTCCATATTGAATAGTCTAATGCCATTTCATTTTCGTTGTGGGCACGGATTGATGCATGTTCTGCATTGAAAGCAGAATGGGTTGAAGATAACGATAAGAAAAAATAGTCTTTGAAGTTTGATATTTTAGTTAATCAAAATTCTCATCTTTTAAGGCAATTCTTCTCATCATTTGGTAATTCCATAAGTCATATAAGCAGGGAACAACTTTCGGGCCTTAGCTCATGGATCGGCTCCCAAGTGCTAAATCCAACATTCTGTGACAACATTATCTTGCCACTTGGTTCGTCCTCTGTTTGGTTGAGTTCATTCATTGGTAACATTGCTTGGTTCGAATCGAATCCTTAAACGACTGTCATAGAACCATGACTAAAACAGGTTGAACAAATCCTTGAAGAATCCAAACCACAATCGAAAACACCCTGAACCAGTGGCCATGGTAGCCGACGTGGAACGACAAGGACCTCGGTCAAAGTGCACAGACCGAGGCCCATGGAGACTGTGCAGGAGGTCAAAAAAGCCCTTGGGAGCCCCGGATTGGGAAAAGGAGTTGGTTTTCGATGCACGCTAGGAAAAAAGGGCTGAAATGGAAAGCCTTAAGCACTCGGTCACGTTGGGAGCCGGAGAACCGCGGGCGGAAAAAGGTAAAAAGCGCCAAAGTACGACGGTGGGACCCACGGCCTGGAAACCGACGGTTTGATCGGGACGCCCTTGAAAAGTAAGCAGTTTTGGAGAAAGTAGAGTGATCGCAATCAGCGATCGACGCGTGGCAGTGGAGGAGAGAGAAAAACTGCCGCGATCGCACGTTATCAGTCGAGCAAGTCAACCGCGCTTGACGTGCGAATGACGTTGAATCTGGAGGAGCCTAGATCGGACGGGTGAGATTGTGCCCGATAGACAGAGCGGAATTGACAGGGGATTAAGCCACGATTTAAGAGGATTTGGAATCCGTTGACCGCCATGGTGGAGAAAGCAACGAATCGACAAGCGGGCTGGCGCAGTTCTGATGGAGACACATGGCTACTTCCTGAGCATTATGCTGACACCAAACAAAGAATGCCAAGCACAGCTGCAGAAGGCGAATCAACGTAGGTGGGAGAGGAACCGAGTAGGAATAAGACCGAATGGTTAAAGCCACGAACAGAAAGACAGTTAAGGGAGAAGAGAAATTCAGATCGAAGAGTTCAAGCGACCAAGAGAGACAGTGAACAGTGAACCCTGAGAGGAGGACTGAGCACAGAGAGCAGTAAAGGCAAGCGGAGGAGACAGAGGGCCGAGCTGACCACAAGCAGCATCAAGCACCAAAGAGCTTGAAGAATCAAGCCTTCCCATAGAGGAATCTGTCGGATTGAGCATCACAGTTGGTTCTTTCCACTGTAGACCGAGAGTCGTAGAGCAGGTAGGAAGAATAAGAGTCTGTGTACTCCAAGTGGCTTGGGGAATCCAAGAACCACCCTGCCAAGCAAGATCTGCTTCAGGAGAACTCATATTGAGTCCCTGCATTTGTAATTCTCTGCTTAAAGACACAATAAAACAAGGCCACCACTGAATCTGGATCAGAGACATAGCCCTGGAGACTAGGGTGAACTCCTTATGAAAAATTGTTTGTGTCTAGTATTGCTTACTGTATTTCTCTGTTGTCTTTCCATTCAAAATGTCTATGTATTGGCAATCTGATCAATCTGTTGTTTCAATCACATAGAACACACACCAGCACATGAGTCTGTAATACCTTTGTTTATTAAATCTTCAACTGAGGTCAGTCATAGGGTGATTATCAGATCAAGTGGTATCAGAGCTCTAGGTTGTAAGGTTAGACAAGCTTGTGTTGGTTTAGCTGTGAATGATCACTAGATCAAAGCTCAAATTAGGAGAAGGTGAGTTGGTGGAAACTAATCCTGAAATTGGGAGAGTCTATTCTCAGTAGACAATGTCAGAAGAAGGTTCTACAGGGCCAGACCCCCAGTTCGTAGAAAGTTTCCTAGCTATGAAGTCTATGGTAGAAGAAATGTATAGGCACTTTAGAAAACATAAGGATGAAGATTCATCAGGCTCTAAACAAGATAAAGAAGAAGATGAATCTCATTCTCATGACCACTCTAAAGGAAAGGGAAAAGAAGAAAGCTTTCCTACACCTCCTAGTAGCCCTGTGCATAATAAGAAAGCATCTTTGATTAAGTTAGATGTTAAATTTGATTTGTCTATATATGATGTAGAGTTGAATGCTGAAAAGTTGGAAAACTGGATAAGACAAATTGATGTGTATTGTAGGGTACAAAACATAGACTCAGATAGGAGTAAGATTCAGCTGGCAAGCCTACGCCTAGGAGGCACTGCCTTGGTTTGGTGGGAAGGAAGAACCCAAGCTGATGTGAAGAAGCATGGTAAGACCATCTCTGTCTGGAGCGACTTTGTCTCTGCCATCAGAAAGCAGTTCTATCCATTGGCCTACATGAAACAAGCCATGATGAGTTGGCAAACTCTTCGGCAGTTGAAAGGGAAAAGTGTGCAAGGGTATACTCAAGAATTCAGAAAGAGAGCATTGATATTGGGCATCTCATTAGACTCACCAGAAACTCTTTTGAAGTACATTGGTGGTCTACACAACTACATGAGGCATACCATCCTCATGTTTAATCCCACTAGTATAGATGAGTTATCTGTACAAGCTACTCATCTAGAAGCTAGAGGAAAGAATGGAAATCCAGAAGTTGGGGGACCATCCCAACCCACTGTAAGCAAGAGAAAGGAGAAAAGAAAGCAGAAGTGGAAAGCAAGGAAGGCTAACACTGCACAAAGAGGCAAAGCTTCATGCACTCACTGTAAAAAGGAGGGGCATGATGATGAGCACTGTTGGATTCTGCATCTAGAGCTGAGACCTAAGAAGTCCGAGGGAAAGAAGAAGAAGACTGATGTAGCTATTCAGAAATATTTGGGGTCAGATTTGGGAGATGAAACAATCATTGTAGCCACAGGTATAAAAGGTAAGAATTCTGAAGCATCTACTTGTAATTCTGCTCAATATGTCATTGATGAAGAACATGAGAGAAAAAGACGTGAGCTTTTATATATTCGAGTCATTTCCAAAAATCAAAATATTGATAGTTTGTTTGATAGTGGCTCACAAGTAAATCTAATTTCTGAAGCAATTGTAAAGAAATTGGGATTAACGACTACATCTCATAAGAAACCATACCCATTAGGATGGTTGAATGATAAAGCACAACTACAAGTGCCTAGACAGTGCAAACTCAAGTTTTCTTTTGGGTCAGCATTTGTAGATGAGGTTGAGTTAGATGTAATTACCTTGGATATATGTGGAATTGTTTTAGGAATTCCTTACTTGTATGATAGAAAAACTATTTTCTATAGAGCTGAGAACAAGTATCTACTTGTCAAAGATGGAATCGAATACTTTGTAAAATCTCACAAGCTCAAGAATAAGTACACTCTCATAAACTCAGGACAGATGAAAAGAATGATAAATTAATGCAAACAGTTCTTACTGATGGTTGTAAAGGAAAATACACCTGATAAGACCAAAATATTTGAAGGCTGTAATGCTGATCAGCAAACTGATATAGAAAAGGTTGTTTCAGAGTCTGATGTCTTATTTCAAGTACCTAAAGGTTTGCCACCCAAAAAGGGAATAATACATGATATTATTTTGCAGCAATATGTTCCTTTGCCTAACATTGGGATGTACAGGTTGTCCGCTTTAGAGAATGATGAAATCAAGAAGCAGGTGCAGGAGTTGCTCGAGAAAGGGTTCATCAGGCCTAACACATCACCATGTGGGTCACCAATTGTTTTGGTAAGAAAGAAAGATGGCTCATGGAGAATGTGCATTGATTGCCGAGCACTGAATAATATAACAATAAAAAATCGTTATCCCCTTCCTCGCATAGATGATCTTTTAGATCAATTGAAGGAAGCTGTTTATTTCACCAAGCTAGATTTGCACAGTGGATACCATCAGGTCAGAGTTGCAGAACAAGATGCATGGAAGACTGCTTTCAAAACAAAGCAGGGATTGTATGAATGGTTGGTTATGCCTTTTGGCTTGACCAATGCCCTCGCTAATTTCATGAGATTAATGAATGAGGTACTCAGACCTTTTCTTGATGATTTTGTTATTGTGTATCTGGATGACATTCCGATTTTAAGTAAAACATGGGAAGAACATTTAAAGCATGTTAATCAGACATTAGATGTTTTGAAAAGAGAAAAAAATTATGTTAAATTCTCTAAATGTGAATTTGGAAAAACCTCTCTAAATTATTTGGGTCATATAGTAGGGGGGGTGAATTAAAAATAGATCCCTCTAATGTGGTAGTCATCATAAACTGGCCTAAGCCCAAGTCTGCTACAGAAGTGAGAAGCTTCTTAGCAGCAGCACAATATTGGAGGAAGTTCATTTCAAATTTTTCCTCAATTGCAGCTCCCTTACATGCTTTGACAAGATTGAACAAGGTGTTTCAGTGGGGAGGCAAATAGCAGAAAGCCTTCGGCACCTTGAAAGAAAAAATTAGTACAACTCCTATACTAGCACTGCCCGATCTACAAAGACCATTTGAGATCCAAACTAATGCCAGTGACTATGCCATGGGAGCAGTGTTGACACAACACAATAAACCCATATGTTATCATTCTGAGATTTTTAATCCTGCAGTGGTTAACTATCCTACCTATGATAAAGAATTGTATGCATTAGTTTAGAGCTTGAAAAAGTGGAAACATTACTTAATGGGAAAAGAGACAGTAATACACACTGATCATCAACCACTTCAATATCTACACTCCCAAACTAAGCTGCAACAATCAGGACATTACAGATGGATGAGTTTTCTACAACAGTTTCATTTATTCATCAGATATAAAAAGGGCATACATAACAAGGTTGCAGATATGTTATCTAGACCCATTATAAATGCATCTACCATATTTAAGCATAATTCTGTGCTGCATGAAAGCTACATAGAACAGTATGCTCAAGACATGGACTTTAAAGATGTGTATGCAACTTTGAGTCAAGGAAAAAGAGTGGAAGAATTGGACTATCATGTGAAGGACCGACTCTTATATCTTTGTGGGAAACTATGCATTCCACAAATTGAAAGAGTAAAGATAATTAGGGAAGCACACACTTCTCTGGTATCAGGTCATTTTGGGGTAAGTAAAATAGTTGCACAGCTGCTATTGGCCAAGAATGAGTGAGACAGTTTCTAGATATGTAAAGGGGTGTGCTATGTGTGCTAAAAGAAAGCCCAACAACAGGAAACTAGGCTTGTACACTCCCTTGACAGTTCCTTCTCACCCTTGGGAAAGCATTTCCATGGATTTTGTTGGGGGACTGCCTAAATCTAGGAAAGGTCATGACTATCTATATGTTGTTGTGGATAGGTTCAACAAAATGTGTATTTTAATACCTTGTAGTAAACAAATTACAGCTGAACAAACTGCAAAATTATTGTTTGAACATGTATTGGTTCATTTTGGATTACCCACTTCTATTATATCTGATCGAGACACCCAATTTGTGGGGAAGTTTTGGTCAAGTCTGTGGGAACTAATGGACACCAAATTAAAGAAAAGCACAACTTTTCATCCACAAACAAATGGCCAGATAGAAGTAGTTAACATGACAGTGATTTAGTTACCAAGAGGATATTGCAGCAAACATCCTAAGCTTTGGGATGATCACTTGTGCTATGTGCAACATGCTTACAATAGAGCCAAACACTCTTCTACATAGAGATCTCCTTTTGAGCCCTGCTTTGGTTTCATACCAAGGTCTCCCTTGGATTTTGTCTTTGGTAAAGATACCATGGTTGATAGACACGGTGATGTGGACAAGGCAACTAGGTTCATTGAACAAATCCAGGAGATCCATCAGGCAGTACAGGAACAACTGGAAAAGAGCCAGGCCAAGTACAAGGCTAGGCATGATAAGCATAAGATGGAGCATAGTTTTCAAGTTGGAGACCAAGTCTAGCTGTATATCAGCAAGGATAGAATGCAAGGTGAAGGTAAAAAGCTAAAACTTATGAGGTATGGACACTTCAGGATACTTGAGAAGATTGGTGAGAATGCTTTTCGCCTTGATCTACCAGCTTACATGCACATCTACTCAGTCGTAAATGCAGACTGTTTGAGGTTGTTTGAACCTTCAATGATTGAGGACCCTGAAGAGCAGAGTCAATTACCTTCTGTTGATGACCTACTACCTGAATACATTAATGAGTTACAGGAATACACAGTGCTGGACAGGAAGGTGAGGACGACGCGCAGTGGACAGGTGGAATACCTCAGGATTGGGCTTAAAGTTTTGAAGCCGAGCAGCGCAAAGTGGATTAAGATTGGAGAAGTGAGACAACAGTGATGAGCCCCAATTTTGGTACAATTCGGGCTCATTTTGGCCTACTTTACTTGCTCAAACCATTCATCTTTCCTTGCTTATGCATGCATTTCTTAGTTATTTCGTGTTGTTTGTAGGAGGAAGGCTAGACACTTTATCTACGTGACTAATGCATTGTGATTTCAGGTTTTTGCATGGAAAAAGGGGAACAAAAGACAATGTAAAGGGAGTAAGGAGACATAAGGTGGCGCTGCTGATTTTGTGGAAGGATGTCCACAGTATTGGGACAGTCCTCGTGATTCCCACCGAGAACTCCGAGCTCCCATCAATCTCCCCTCCGAGCCTCAGAAGTAGCCAGCTGTCCTACAGGAACAGCAGTCATCAATTGTTGACTGCCTCACAAATCCGCAGTTAAACTTCAGTGGACAGCCGAGCTCCTAGAATCAAGGCTACTTGGCGGATCATCATCTTTTTTTGTATAAATATGGAGGCCGTAGCCTTAGATGGTTGTTGAATCGTTTGGGTTGTCATATCATTTTGTAATCAGTCTAAGTTTGTTTTTCCTTTTTGCTGTAAGCCATTTTGGCATGACATTGAGCTATGAATAAAAAGGACAGTTTGTGAGCAAATCCTGAGTTTTCATCAGGAGACTATAGCTCTCAGGTTAGGGCCCAACCTGAGAGCCATAGATCCCCTCTGTTTTAGTAGTGTTCTATTTCTTTTTCCAGCACTTTGAGTTTATTTGCACATGAAATGTGAATGGCAGTCTTGTAATTCGATTCTCTTATGAGTTAGATAGGTTTTGGTTATGGTGCAATTCCTCTCACTTTGTTTAGCATAGCAGTTAATGCATGATATTCATTGGAGCTCCATTAAAATCGTTTGTTGTGGCTCACTGCCATCTCGTCTGAAGATAGGGGTGTAGTACGTAGCAGACCACCA
Source organism: Pinus taeda (assembly GCA_000404065.3). Classification (NCBI taxonomy): domain Eukaryota; kingdom Viridiplantae; phylum Streptophyta; class Pinopsida; order Pinales; family Pinaceae; genus Pinus; species Pinus taeda. The sequence goes on along the minus strand of APFE031371894.1, from coordinate 3,136 downwards.
AAAATATGCATGAAGTTGGTTGATACAATTATGATTTGGATTTAGATGCTTCCTTGTCATTTATACAAACCACACATCTCTTCACCACAGTCCATACGTACTTCTCCTTGCGTTTTGGGTCACTGTTAAAGAAGGTCACGGTACATTTAGTGTAGGTTTACGCTTTCTTGGATTGATCAACAGTTTTGGTCATTTGCTTTATTTACACTCTCTTCCATCTCGTTCATTGCCATCTTCTCTGTTCTAACCTCGCCTTCAATCACGTTCCTCTGCCTTGCACAACGCTCTGCCCTTTCCTAATCATCCCCTAATCCTCACTTGGCCTCATTCATTGACCTTTCACGTCCATCACTCCAATACGCTCCCTCCACCTGTTTTCCATCTCATCCTCCCATTCTTGAGTCATCACTAGCCTGACCCTTACCTCTCACATCCCTTCCTACCCGTCCATCACCTTTTCCTCACTTCAGTTACCCTCGGCGAACCATCCTGTAGCAATTCAGAACCATCCTGTAGCAATTCAGAACCATCCTGTAGTAATTCAGAGATATCCTGTAGAAAACCCTGAGTTTCCTGTAGAATCCC
>APFE031371891.1:95425-170254 GCA_000404065.3 Pinus taeda | reverse complement strand
TTATATATATTACATTATTTATTTCAATATACTATTAAATTAATTTTATTTAACCATCATCTATATAATTAATTATATATTAATTATAAATAAGATTAATTATAATCTAAGATAACAATAATAATAAGTAAGGCGGTTAGAAGATTAGGTACAATAATTAAAATATTAGAATATACATATATTTCTAGGTTAAATTTAATAAATTAATTAAATAAATATTAAAATATAATAATATTTTATTTTTAAATTCATTAGAGGTCGTTTGATTGGGGTTTCAGATTAAGTAGCCGTTAGAGTGGTTGAGTCGTTGGAGTCTCTGCTTAGACTATTTAAATCGATGAGCTAGATCTGTATTTTCATCTTGCCCTGACGATGAACCACATTGGTTGGTTCGAAACGCGTTGGCAGAAATTCTTTCTCATGTGATTTACGCTGAAGCTCTCCTTATACACATGAAATAGCTTCACAACCCGAGTCCTCTAAAAGAAACATGAACTCGGATGGTGAAGAAAATCTAGATATGAGGTCCACAAATCTAGAAGAAATAGATTCAGATAGTGAAGAGGAGGAAGCATGAATAAATCCAAGGCTAAAAACACCTTCCAGGTATGTAGAGAAAGAACATCCTTAGAGTTAGATACTTGGAGCTCAAAGACATGGTGTTCATACAAGGAGGAAACTTGTTGGTAATACAAGTTACACAAATTTGGCTCAGTTGTCATAGATTGAACCCAAGAATCTCAGCCAAGCAAGTGAGGACAAGTTTTGGGTGAAAGCTATGAATGAAAAACTTGACCATATTGAAAAGAATGACACTTGGGAGCTCGGTCCAGAACTAAGAGAGAAAAATCTCATTGGGACCAAATGGGATTTTAAAAACAAGTTGAATGATCAGGGTCAAGTGATTAGGAACAAGGCTCAATTGGTCTGTAAAGGGTATGCTCAAATAGAAGGGGCGGATTTAGAAGCAACCGTTGCACCAGTGGCAAGACTGGAAGCTATCAAATTTTTTCTTGTTGTTTCCAATCTTAAAAACATCAAGGTATATCATATGGATGTGAAATATGCATTTCTCAATGGAGATCTCAAAGAAGAAGTTTACATTGAGCAACCAAAAGAATTTATACTCACCACAGATGAAGGGTTTGTGTACAAACTAAGAAAGGCTCTATATGGACTGAAACAGGCTCCCAGAGCTTGGTATGAAAGGCTAGATAAATACCTTCAGCAACAAGGCTTTAAAAATGGTATTGTTAACAACAATTTATACATAAAATCTGAAGGCAACCATCTACTAATTGTAGTAGTGTATGTGGATGATATAATCTTTGACAATGACATGGAACAATTGGGGCATCAATTCGCAAAATGTATGCAGACAGAGTTCGAAATGTCCATGATCGGAGAGTTTTATTTATTCTTGGGAATGAAAATCTCTCAGTCTCCAAGTGGAGTGTTTATATCCCAATCCAAATATCTTCAAGAAACTCTAAAGAATTTCAGAATTGAAGATTGCAAGTCGGTGAGCACACCTATGGTTACAGGCTTAAAATTGTGCAAAGAAGATGAGACACCACTGGTAAATCAGATTGAATACAAATCCATGATAGGAATCTTGTTGTATCTTACAGATTCGAGGCCAAATATCATGCAAGTTGTGGGTCTTGTGGCCTAATTTCAGGCCTTCCCTTGTGAAAGTGATGTTGTCGCTATCAAAAGAATTTTCAAATATCTTCAAGGAACAACAAATTATGGAATTTGGTATGCTAAGAGCAAAGAATTCAAGTTGAAGGCCTACACTGATGCTGATTGGGTTGGCTGTGTTGATGATAGGAATAGCACCTCAGGTGCAAATTTCTTCTTTGGAAAATGCTTAGTGTCATGGGTCAGCAAGAAACAGGCTTCCATTTCTTTATCAATTGTTGAAGCAGAGTATATTGCGGCTGCTACCTATTGCACACAAATTCTATGGATGAAGCATACCTTAAAAGATATTCATGTAGAGTTGACTAATCCTATACTAATTATGGGTGATAATACAAGTGCCATCAGTATCTCTAAAAATCCAGTCATGCATTCAAAGATCAAACATATTCCTATCAAGTTCCATTTCTTAAGGGAACAAGTTGTAGCCAATATTGTCAATCTTGAATATGTGCCCACTAAAGACCATATTTCAAATATCTTTACTAAGCCATTGGCAAGAGAACCCTTTGAATATATTAGGGAGCAGATAGGAGTTGTGACTCCTCCTTCGAAATGACTCCATTTTGGTGGGTGTTGGCAGCTACTCATCATGTGGGATCAATGGAAGAGTAGGATGTAGTGGTTTAGGGGGAGTATGCAAGAAGTATTCTTTTCCATTGATGCCAGAGGGGGAGGATATTACTAGGGCATTAGAGAAGACCATGCCTAGCTTATGGTATTGCATCAATTCCAAAGGGGGAGGTTGTTGGACAGTTGGCATTGTCTGGATGGCTAGTGGTAGTAAGTGTGTTGGAATTGATGTCAACAGGATTAGCATGGTGATCGGGAGTCCAGAAGGAATCCTATGCTAGCTACATGCTTCTGGTAGAGAATCATCATAGTAGCAGGCTTATTGAAAAGCGATTAAATGATGACTATAGTGATTAGTAGTCCAGGCTCATGAGGAATCATGTGGTAGTTATAGGCTTCTAGTAGAGAATAACCACAATAGCAGGCTTATTGGAAAATCAATTAAATGATGACTATGGTGAATTGGGGGTCCAGGTTCTTGGTATCATCTTTCAGGTTTGGAGCCATATTTTAGGTTTCAAATGGGCTCAAATACTGCATTAGACCGTCTCCAATAGAAATTGTTGTGAATAAGCTTTCCAACGGTATATAGAAATCTAGAAATGGCCATTGGAATCAAAAGTTCTTGATTGTCAAAGTAAGGAGCTTGAATTCATTAAGAGGAGACCAAATATCAGAACCTCGGAGCATAGGGCCATCGAAGCATCGGAGCAGGCTATATTGGAGGCCAAAGCACATCAGAACCTCAGAGCATAGGGCCATCAGAACATCAGAGGAAGGAATATCAAAGGTTAGAGTTTGAGCATATAGGAGGATTGATCAGAACCTTAGAGAAAAGGTCATATCGTAACCTCAGAGCAGGAGACTTATCGGAACCAGAGAGCAGGCTATATCAAAGGACAAGGCCATCGAAATATCGGAACCTCGGAACAGATTATATTAGAGGACGAGGCCATCGAAATATAGGAACCTCGTAAGTCCTTATAGATTGTAATTTCTTGGAAGCCCCGAAGTTCGCAATGGAAAAGAAATACCAAGGAAGTCGGTGCATGACCAGGGACCAAGGAGGATCTTTCTCTCTCCACCTAATAAACACATGGTCACTGATTGGTCCTTAAGTGTTGAAGTGGAAGTTGGCAAACAATGTCAGCATGCCGTGGTAGTACGATGGACACATGGAAACTTGTTTTGGCATTTTCAGTGGCCTAATGGGGCAAATTAGGGTGACATGTGTCAACATTCAGGAGGCACCATGTGGAGAGATGACGAAAGCATGACATCATCTTGAAGGTTAGCATATCAGAGATTGAGGACCTCGTAACTCCTGTGCAAATGGAATTTGAAACATGTTACGATAAAAGGGGCTCCGATATTAACTGGCACATGGTCATGTGGAGACCAAAATAACTAAAGGCTAAGAAGAGGGAGCTAAAACGCATTCGGTACTTCGTAGTTTTGTAAGGACTGTTCAATAAAAGTTACGATATGTTGTGGCTCTAATGTAACAGTACAATGAATTAAAAGGATGAATGGCTCGGTAGCTAGAGAGTAAAAGCAAATCAATAGAGATGGTTTATGAAGTCAGTGGGATCTACAGAAAAAATTGAGACAAGGGAACAAGGACCACGATCAACAGAGAAGAACTGATGAGATGAAGAAAGAAATATTCTACTTTCCATGCACGTCTTGTAGATTTAAATAAGGAACGGAGTGGACATTCATGAGTACTTTAAAGCTATGCGAAGCACTGAATAAGCATGGGCAGTGACGGTAGAGTGTGCAAGTTGAATGAGATTAAATTCCCAATATGGAGGATTACACAGGGAGTCAGTGAAGAACTCAAAAGCCCATTCTTATGTTTAATGCCATGATAAAGTTCATCAATTAGACGCAACAACAGCAAGAGGAGACATACATAGGTACACTCGAGCAGTGTGGAAACACACAACATAGACAACATTGTGTAGTGTGTAGTAGAGGATCAAAACCATCGATTGCCATCAAGCAATGTGGGAAGAGTGTACTATTGAAGATTTGAGCAGTGTGAGCAGAAAGTGTGCTATGAAATGAGCGCAAGAGAAGAACTGAAAGAAGTGTAACAGAGAACCTGTGTGAGAGAAGGAAGAAAGCTGAGGATATGCGGTTTTGATTAGAGGAAAGAGTGATGTTGTATGAGATCAAGGGGGTTTGTTGAACAGTAGAGGACCAAGAGAAGAAGTTGTTTCTACAACCAACCAGATTGATACCTTTCCATAATTGCATATGCCTCTGTTTTCAGTTTGAAAATTGTATGAAAAGTAGAACAATGACAAGAGCATCTTGTAACTTGCGTTCAGAAGAGGTTGGTGCCTCTTGGCATGTAGGTGCTTGCTAACCAAAGGGGGTCAATGCCTCCTGTGAGTGGGTGCTCACAAACAAACTGATGTAATTAAGTAGGTGTTTAATTTACATCATAAACAACAACAAATTGGTGGTTTTTTTCCCTTTGGATTTCCACATGAAAATGTTGGTGTCAATATGTGTGTGTTATTCATGTGATAGATTGTATGAAGATATGAATGCTTAAGGTTGTTTCTCGCTTTCTCTATGAATGAATGCTCTCATAAGTAATAGACAATAGAGGAAAGAACTAAAATCATATTCAGTAAAAAGTTTTAGGAACCTCACTATTACTGATTCACCCACCCTTAGCAATTTCTTATTCCAACATGACCTTCAAATTGGTAAATGAAGAGGTAGACCACAAAAAGCATTGCAATACAAAGAAGAAACTTTTCACTTAATATTGTTGCATGGAATACAAACAATCAACAAGTTTTGTATATAAAAAGATGCATTTTTGAATGATAGTTAGTTAGAAAATTGAATTTTAAGAGAAGAGGTTCATGAATTGTCTCGTAAAGTGAGAAAGAAAAAGAGAAGCATAAGTGCACCAGAATTGAGAAAGAAAACCAAAGAGGATGAGTAGCTAAAAAGAGGACGGAAACAAAAATTAGAACAAAGACAAAGACCAAGTAACCAACAAAGTGTATTTGTAATTTTCTCAAGGGATTGTTGTCTTCTTTCAGGTGGAAACTTGAAAAAGAGTAGGTCAATGCCTATAGAAGATGGAATAGAAGCTTCCCAGCAAGTTGTATCTTGCAAAATAAATTTGAGGTAGAATCCTATAGAGGATTTGATGTAAAAAGGAAGTAGGAGCTTGCCTTCACATCACTTTAGCCAAAATTTGTGGTTTTTCCCTTTATGGGTTTCCACTTGTATCTGATGCCTTCTTGTGTTGAATGTTGAATATCTTTCTTGTGTGAATTCTTTTAAAGTAATTGTTATATGTTGATTACATATGAAACTCTACTAACTGCAAAAGAAACGATTAAGAGATGAATACATATATAATTCTTCCAACTACAAAAGAAAAGATTAGAAGCTGCTAAATTAATTTGAATATGGTCATTTAAAAGAAACAATTATTGATTCATCCCCCTCTCTGTAATTGCCATATATTCATCAAAAGGTGGGTTCAAGGTTGCATAGGCCCCAATGCCTTTGCCTCTGAACTTATCCCACGTAATAACTTCCCCCTTGCTATATGTTGCCTAACTTTGCTTAATCCGAGGTTCTACCAAATAATTCGACCCACAGACCTAACATGAATCAATCCTAACAAGAAATCTATCCTATGGTGAACTAAAACCGATATTTGAACCACTTCCTTGAGTGTATGACATGCAAAATCTAGGCTATGAACAAATTCGGTTAAAATGCAAATCTTGTTCTATTATTGTGTAGGACATTCAATTGATATATGTACTATAAAATTTATATACAAATGTAGGTGTGCTCCCTTGATAGAAAGGAAATGAACTGCCCAAAACATTGTGCATAGTTGCAGCGTATCCAAGAATTGAACCCACACTCCGTGGAAGGTCATTAGGACCCAAAGGGGTGGTAACAAGAGTATGCATGTTCCTCTGCATGTTACGCTATGTTTCCTACTTGCAATTCATGGAATGAATACCTTTAGTTTTCTTCAACTCCTCCCAAGCTTTCTTAGCACCCTCAACTTTCTTGTAAATAAAAAGTGGAGGGCTCTGGCCTATCTATCTACATATCAACCCTAGCTAGCCTTCCTTGACTTCAAAGTAAAAAAAAAAAAACAGCAAACTCTTCATAGGAATATCAGTGGAAACATTTTCATATAGATTTTATGCCCTATGGTCTCGTATATTCATTCATTCGAATGGATGAAGATATGTGTTTTGCCCATGACAACCTCAACATTATAAGGGGTCTTATATCCTCTCCCTTGTCGCAAAGCATGTTCTTTTAGTCTTTACAAGGCATCAAATGTTTTTATTCAACGATAGAAACATCAAATCTTGAAATAGATCCTGGCCATATATTTCCAAGCTATATTGCTTAAATAGATTTGAGAGGGTTCTCAAAAGAGGGAAGATGTCAATATTTACTCTATGGTATATGCCCATTTTGGTACTAGTTAAAAGATATAAATATATGAAATCAAAATTTAGAGCAGAACAACAAAGATTATATTTTGAGCACATATATGTAAAAATGATATATACTATTTAAATGGCATGTAAACATTTTCATACACAATGCAAAATGCCCATTTTTCCTTTTAAAAAAAAAATATTAAAAAATACATAAATACATAAAATTAAGATTTAGCTTTTACTAAAACAATTGCAAATATATGAATTCCTTATGATATCTAATGATATCACTTGTAATTGTATAATGGAAAACACATTTACGAGACCTTGAACTCGCATCCTGAATCGTTCAAATGCATTATCAATTTCCTTTATATTGCTTAGATATACCGGAGGATATTCACTGTCTTATATAGTTGTAATATAATCATCAAACGGCTGGCCATTAGCTATAATTTTGTCGAGTGACGGATGGTTGTAACAATTGTCATCCACTCCATTAAAAAACCATCGTCACATTTGAAATCTGGCAGAGAATCAACTGGAATGTTAGATTAATCTCTACATATTAAATGCTAACTATTCGTATTAACCAAACCGAAGTGTTCATATTAACTGAACCATAGTTTCTAGATTCCATATATGACGGATGTTATTCATAACAGACATGATTCAGTGGGTATTGTTGTGGTAGTATTAGCAGTTTACATAAATATCAAAGAGTAAATTGCATTCGAGTGTACAGTTCACGCGGTGGGGTTGTTGGTTTTCTCGCACCCTGCCCGTGATCGATTCTCACCATTGTAGCGCTGTGCAGCTATCATCATACAGTTATATGTCGGTGTTATGTGATTGATATGACTGATGCATATATATAAATATTAAACAATAAGCTTAATATAACAGCTTCTTCAAAAGACTAGCCCCACTTTTTAAAATATATTAAAGAGTAAATTCCTGACCATTTAAGTATAACATCCATTTATACATTATATTTGGAAGGTTAAAAAATTGTTTACTATATTTTATGGATATGTATAATAGTCCATTAACATAGGAATAAGGAAATATTGATAATTAAATTTTAGCTCGACGCGGAAGCAAGTCATACGACAACATTTTATATGACACTGAATTATTATTTGGAAGGTTAAAAAATTGTTTACTATATTTTATGGATATGTATAATAGTCCGTTAACATAGGAATAAGGAAATATTGATAATTAAATTTTAGCTCGACGCGGGAAGCAAGCGACAACAGTTTATATCACAATGAATTATTATTTTAGAATAAGATATGGAAGCAGGAGATAGGGAGTGAAAGTACTTTTATTAATCATAAAAGTGAAAATTATTTGAATTATAATTATTATTTAATTAATAATTAAATAAATAAATAGTGTAGTTATATAATTAAAATGTTGGTAAATGTTGATAAACATTAATTTTATTATAAATATCAAATACTTATTATATGATATTTTTATTATAATTATCACTTTATTTTAAATTATTATTATTATTAATTATATATAATAATAACTGGGAAATTTATATCATTTTATTAAGGAAATTTTTAATTTGTAATAAGTTTTTTTACAATATAATAGACTTATCTTATAGATTATCAATACAATATGAGGTATTTTTCAATTAGCCAATTTAATTAAAAGTGAAAAACCAATATAAACTTTGAAGATAAACCTCAACTTTTAATGTGTATATATTATTATGAATGTTCTAAAATATTCTAGGGAGATTAAATTTTTACCATTCATTTAATAATTATTAATAATTAAAATTAAAATTTTTGAAAGCCAGTTCTAAAATAAACATGCCTATCTACATAATTACTTTATGATATTAAATTACTTTGAGTCATATCATATAAATTAAGTCATTGTTAATGAAATAAATGTTATTTGTCTTTTCTGGTGGAAACGATTCAAAACAAAAACGTATTTGTTGTAGTATAACCAACCCCCAAATTTGCCTTGAAAATAATGAAAATTTAGACAAGATTTTAACTTTATGATATTAAATTACTTGAGCCGTAATATATAAATTAAGTCATTGTTAATGAAATAAATGATATTTTTCTTTTTTGGTGGAAACTATTCAAAACAAAAACGTATTTGTTGTAGTCTAACTAACCTCCAAATTTGCCTTGAAAATTGAAAATAATGAAAATTTAGACCAGATTTTAACTTTATGATATTAAATTACTTGAGTCATAATATATAAACTAAGTCATTGTTAATGAAATAAATGTTATTTGTCTTTTTTGGTGGAAACCATACAAAACTAGAACGTAAAGTATTTTTGCTTTTGTCTTATTCGTATTTTTGTTTTTGTCTTAGTTTAACCAACCTGCAAATTTGCGTTGAAAATAATGAAAATTCGGACAAGATTTTAAAGTGCTTTTGTTTTTAAATATAAATCTTAGATTTTTATTAGTCATAAATATTTCTTACTATCTTCATTTCAAATTAATAAAAAAAATTATATATAAATAAATATAAAAAAACAACATTTATTCTAGATTTATAGAAGCCAATTGTATGTCTAAATTAATCCAAGACAAAATTTAGGATAGTTTATATCAATTATGGTTGGGCTATAATGGTGTTTTATAATTTTTTATACAATTTTACAATCTAAATTAATACGAAAAGTAAATACCATTTTATTATCCTTGCCATAGGCTTGGGATATTGCATTCACTTTGTGGTCAAATCTATATTAGTTTAGGGTTGGCTAAAAATATTTATAAATTTTCCATAGTTTTACTTTACAAATTGAAATTTAATATTTTTTTACAATATTTTAATTTAATTTTGTACGATCTGATTGGCCATCAGATTCAACATGTTATTGCTCAATGCATAATTAATGAGCGAAAAGTACAAAGGTCTTATCAATTAATAAGCAAGAGGTACAAAGGTCTTATGATAAATTTGTATTCCTATCCTAATAAAATAATAAGTAGGAGAGTAAAAGTAGACTGTAAAACATAATACTCATTAAGCGCGCTTGAGCCAGAGGAGTTCTGGGATGGGTGACCTCCTGGGAAGTCCTGGTTATCGGGTGCAAGCCCCGGAAGTGATGATTGATGCTATGTGATTCGTTCTCCACATTTCACTAGTTTCCATCCCACTTCTTCACCCCTGTGAGCATCACCCGATGCAATGAGTGCTAAGTGAACTATTCAAAAATCATGAGAAATTAGTCAGTTACGACTACCTCTCATGGAAATGGTCATACGTTTGAATGACTTACTTAACGCAGTTGAATCCCAAAAATGATATCTAATATAATGCACTGCGTAATCCCCCATACTTAAATTCAAAAGGAGTCAAGGGATCTCTACTTGAATGGTTCATGAGGCACAATACTTGCTAAGGTTTTGCAAATGGGGTAGCAAGCTAAGTGGGCTTGATTGTGGGGAAAAACTCCACAGTTAAACGCGCTTGAGCCAGAGGAGTTCTGGGATGGGTGACCCTCTTGGGAAGTCCTGGTTACCGGGTGCAAGCCCCAGAAGTGATGATTGATGCTATGTGATTCGTTCTCCACATTTCACTAGTTTCCATCCCACTTCTTCACCCCTGTGAGCATCACCCGATGCAATGAGTGCTAAGTGAACTATTCAAAAATCATGAGAAATTAGTCAGTTACGACTACCTCTCATGGAAATGGTCATACGTTTGAATGACTTACTTAACGCAGTTGAATCCCAAAATGATATCTAACATAATACTCATTGTCACAAACCTCACAAATCACATTTAATAATATTTTTCTTGGTAAAAAAATATCACATGCAATTATAATGATATTGTGCCTTCTTTCCATCTAACATCCCCGACCTAATCAAAGTTAGATTAATATAAACAACAACAATTAGATTAAGATAAACAACAACTTAGACTTATTGCATTTTTGTCAATTAAAATTTTTGACTTTGGCGAGCAACTTATAATATGTGAAGTATGAATTCTTTTGGGAAATTGGGCTCCACATGCATGAATTAAATGGTCTTTTCAGATAATTTCATTAAAAATAAAATCAACATCAATGCTTTATATTTCATTATTTTATATTATATTATTTGAGAAATTAATTTAAAACTAAATTTATGTCAAGTATATTTCACACTTACATAAATGGCATTAATCATTTGAAAACATTTTCACAAGAAATCACATTGGTAGATTTAGGCTGAGGCATTTCAAGCTAACCTGTGTGGTTCTGACATGTGTTTGGAATATCTTCTTGGTTGTTGATGCCCATTGCTAAGAAGCGATCCATCGAAGATGAATCTTTTTTCTTGCAGGACGTTTGTTTCTGAAGCATCTGTGTGAAGAATGACTGGTTTTATGACAGTGCTTACATGGATGAAGATCAAAATGGTGATCTTTCAGATGGCCAACTCGGTCACAGTGTTGGCGTTTTACAATCTGTGGTTGTTGTTGTTGTTGTGGAAGAAGGATAGAATCTGAAACAGTTGGAGGTGAACTGTCATGAGAAGCAGGTGAACTGTCATGAATAAATCCAGTACTTTGAAACTGAATGGGCTTTGAGTAGTCTAGAATATGAAAGGACAAGTCCTTGTCATATCCAAGACCAGTTTTGTGCTTGTTGTGGACAAGCTATTCCCAAGGCCTGATGATGGGCTTGGGAAGAGCAGACTAAGTTTCCGCATCTGCATGTACAACTGCTACTTTATTTGAATGAATGGTAACATTATTGACTTGCTGTTGATGGGTGGTTGTCTCAATGTTCTGAACAGAAACAGATTCAGAATGATGACTCCACTGCTGTAATTCTTCTTGTTGTAGCTGAGATTCAAGCTGCAAAAAATCGATCTTTTGCCTGTGCATTTTGTAGACATGTCTGAATTTCTGAGAGAGATCCTTTGCTGATTTGTAATGTGTCATCAACAGTAGATTGTATAAGGGTTTTCATGAACTCTAATACTTCACTGATTCTGGCCATTTTTCTTCAATGCCAGATTTACACCTTAAAAATTGATCACAATTATTACTTAATGCAGAAAAGTAATATCCACTCACAGTACACAGCAATATCTTGTATAAATGTGCAGCAAATGAATCAGGGAACCAATGCATATATATATGGACAGAAACTATAATGGGTTTTAAATACAATGCCACAATTGGGGCAGCAGCAACTGCAAACTTGCTTGGATCCTTCAAGTACTCCTTCAAAAATGATGGCTATCAAAACTTCAATAATTGTAACACCATGTCATGGGCATTGGAATGAATCTCTAGCATGTTGAAACAGCAGTGATAGACCTCCTTACATGTCCAAATACTTAGCAAATTGTATAGTGCTGGTCATATATACCATAACATTTTACCATGACCTTTCAAGAGCCTTCCAACTATGCACAGTTTCAGGAAAACCTCCAGGAGATTAGAGAATACTCGCCCCATTCAAGCATATGTGCAAAATTTATACTTTTCACAGGATCAACCAATAACAGCATTATTACCACCGCATCGACCAAAGGAAGTTCATCTGCTTACAATGTGACTTGATCAACTATGAATTGCACCTTTAATTATACCAAAACAGCATATGTAAAATAATATGGGCAAATAAATGGTTTCATATCAGAATCGAACCATAATCTAGTAAGGCTCGACTTCTTCATTCAACATTTCCTCACCAAACTTCTCCATTCTCGTTTCCACATAGAACCAATGACTTATTGTATTAAACATAAATCGATACCACTATTTAATTTATTTATAAACAACACTCTGTGTCTCTTCATACATACCAGTCATGAATTCAACTACGCTTTCTCTTATACCCAATTTCCACATCATTTTCTCATTCTGCCTTTACACTGCATGTAGACTTGGCAAACCGTTCCAATCTCCTTACGCAGAACAGTTACACAAAGATCCTTCAATTGATTTCCTTGTCCAACGTTGTCCAATCGAATTCCATTCGATTATATACCATCAGGTCTTCAACACTATTGAAGTCCTTCAAACGCTCTTCTGATATTTCTTTAACGTTGTAATTCGACTTTGCCAGAGTGTATTTCTTCAGAGCCTTCAATTCAATGACTTTTCCAGCTTGTTAACTTATGTTCCTCCTCTGCAATTCCAAATGTCAATTCACTGTATACAGAAATCGAATTATTAAACTGATCACCTCTGTATAGATTATTGTGAATGTCAGACAAAAATGGATTCAATCGATTTGACTTCAAGAACAAGTTTGAGGCACGCTTATATATTTTCCAGGAGATATAACACTGAAAGTCTAAATGAGGCCACTTTTAGAGGCATTTGAATGTTTTCACGATGTTCCATCAACATCAATAGCCTTTCCTCTTGGAAGATATAACGATCATCTTATTCTGTACGCTATAATGCTCACGTAGTTCGATATCAAACCAACAAAGAACCCACTCATAATCGCTTCAAAAAAATGCCAAAACTTGACTAAGGTGCCACGATAGCACAAGGCTTTTATATAGCTTCAATATAAAATGTCAATGTTGTTCACATTCAACAAATATATCCATCCGCTTTAAGAAAAGAGAGCATCCAATTCTTACCAGGAAGGCCAACGGCACACTGGAAGCAGCCTAGTAGTTGAGAAACATTGCATCTGTATAAGAGTTTTAATGGGCTGCAAATAGGTCACATACATAAATACACTACTCCATCAAGACGGGGAGAGCACTTCAAAGTAATGGCTCACGATGCGTAGTCTAACATGAAGAGAAAACACTTTCATGCAGTTACACTCTTTTTTTCAACAAAAGTATATATATACTAATCTCCAAGCTTGGCATATATTTAAGGCTCAGTTCCCCCTTTCGTGACTTAATTGTCAGCTCTCCAGATTATAGATTCTAAACACCAATGCAATAGGAGAGAGATGATTGGAATTGGATATCTCAATGTTGAGAATTCACACATATGTAAAGAGCTGATTCCAGTGCGTTACCACTGCCTCAGGAATTTGAAACGACATATCAATTCAAAAGCTGTGTTAAAATGGGACAGCATTACCATTTAATACCATTCAATAAAATGTTGATACCATTCGCATTCAACATATACTATATTCAATACTATTCAATACCACATCGTTAATACGCATTCAGGCCAGGAGTTGTCTCCCACGTAGAGATACCATTCGCATCTCTACAAAATTGACTAAAACCAACAGTGAAGCAAAACATATATAAAGAGTGATGTAATTTTGTACCGGCCTAAGTTGTCACTCTCAATTCAATACCATTCAAATGATTTTAAATGACTTTTAAAAAGACCGCAGACGTTGTATAGTTCAACGCAGATACCAAAGCGGTGTATACCAAAATAAAACCGCAGATCCCCTTCAACGCATACAACGCATTCAAATGGAAACCATTCAACAATTCAAACGCATTCAACATAGATACCATGTCAAACACACGGCGTTAATATTCAACACTATTCAAATGCACAGCGTTAATATTCAACAGCCATTTAATAATGATACCAACACAGTGTTAAAAATCTGGGTCTCCCTCCTCAGGTCAGGTGTCAAAAATTCGTAAGTCTTTAAGAGACACTCAAAGGTTGCCAGGAGCTGGAAAACTTCGGACTTTCATCGATGGTGGCGTATCTCTGCAGTGGCACCCAGGTATTGAAAGCAGAATACAAGAAATGACAGTCATCGGCGCTAAAACAAGAAATGGCAGTGCTATAAAAATTGACAGTATGGACAGATGTGCAGCGTTAGCAAAGGCAGGTTATCTCAGGACAAAGGGGAATAAGGCAGAGGCGTTGAGGACAATGCTTAGGTCAGAACGACAGAGGACAATGATGTCAGTCATCAACGGATTTCAGGCAGAATATTCTTAGGACAAAGCACATGCAGTGTCAGGAGCAGCTAATTATATGGAGGAGCAGCGCAGGCATTGTCAGCGGTATGGAGGCACTTCTATATGGAGAGCAGACACCAGCAGCAGTATAATCAGGTTGCAGCTAAAATTGAGCTGAAGAAATATTCATGAATTTCATGGCAGAAATAAACTGCACAGAAAGGCCATAAACAAATGGCTCAAATTAATTATGCAGGGCAAGAATACGCCTGCTCTGATACCATGTGAAACACACATGGGCAGCAAGAACAATATGAAAGATAATCAGGAGAGTACAATTTTTATTAAAAAATGATTTACATTTATAGTACAATATGTGACCGTTGGGTTTCACATCCCAAGGTCTCTTGGACTCCTTTTGTCCATTCGGCTTCCACACTAACCCATTGAGGATTAGGTGTCCAACAATGAAAAATTAGATCATACCCAAAAGATAAATAGGGAAATAAGACCTCAGAACGGCTATAGGGGAAACACTAGAAATAATTATTATTAATAAAATCAAATTAAATATTAACTCAAATATATAATTATATAAAACTAACAAGACCCAAAATATATAAATAAAAATAATTAAACAAAAGATTATAACCAACTCTAAAGTAAGGAAAACCATATTCAAAGAAAAATCAATATTTTTAGTCAAATGGTTAAAAAAATATTAAAGGGTAATAGAAATGATATCAAATATATAAATATTATTAATTAATTATAAACTAAAAGGAGAGAAAAAATAGTATTGTTATAAAATAAATTTATATGTAATATGTTTAATTTTATTTTTTGTGTTATTCAAAAATTTAAGCAACGATGGAGAAAGAAAGAATATATATATATATATATATATATATATATATATATATATATTATATATTATATATATATATGATGGAAACAATATAAAATAAAACTAAGTGGGAGAATAAGGGCAAAGGAGGACAAATAAACCCCAAGGAGGAAAAAATAAAAATGAAAGCAAACCCGAAAAGATGAAAAACAGTAAAGAAAGGAAAGGAAACTAAGAGGAAAGGGCTGGAATCCAGCGACTACTATCGGCCTCCTCTCAATTTCTATGGCTTCCCTAAATTTACAGTGATGAAAGTGAGAAATATCTGCAATGGCCTTAGCCTCCTCAATGCATTTATGATGTTTTGTCTTCTCTGCATGCTCTGCTAAGCTTGAATAGCGAAGAGCGGGTCCTCCCATGCTTGATATAAACATTGTGTTCCTTAATCCTTTGATTAATAGATCGGCCAGTTTCACCAATGTATGATGTTCCACAAGACATCATCATTAATTTAATGTGAATAATTTCATCTTTTATCATTAAAAATATATTACTAAATCTCTATTGTTTTGTATCAATTTATAATTTTGTCTACATATAGATCCAAATACAAAGATATTTTTTCTTAATTTTAAATAAAGAAGAATAGATTATCTTGCACACTCAAATAAGAAATGATGTTTTTCTTTTTTTTAGTTACATCTCACTCCAAAATAAGATAATTCATCTAAATTTTCAATACTTCATTTTCATAATTACAAATTTCCAATAAATAATGACATTTCCTAATAGCTTACATTTCAAATTTATAATTACTTGTTAACCAATTTCATAATATATAACTTGTATGTTTTACATTCTTGTCTTGGTTAACTTTTCATTTAGAAATTATCAAATATATTATCATATCTAATGATCATAATTTTAGATAAATATAAATTTTCAACTCTTTAGTTTACACTAAGTTAATGAATGTTTGAATCAACTTTATTCCCAGTGGAGTACAAATTAATAATAAAAGTAACATATTTAACAATAACATATATTTTAATTTAACTATATTTAAACTAAATGGTAAAGACTAACTACTATATAACACTTGTTTTTAAAAGAAATGTAACAGTGTCACTGGTTAATGGGAGAGTTCATTTACTAAAAATTTTATTAATTTGTTTTTTTTATGATGGAGTTTACTTTACAATTTTACTTTTAAGGTAGATGTAGGGTTACTAGTTAATAAGGGAGTTCATTTACTCAAAATTGCATTAATTTGTTTTTTTTAATGATGGATTTTACTTTACCATTTTACTTTTAAGTTATGTAGTCATGTTACTCATGTTACTCATTAATGGGGGAGTTCATTTACTAAAGATTGTATTAATTTGGTTTTGGTTTTTTTTAATGATGGAGTTTACTTTACCATTTTATTTTTAAGGGAGATGTAGTCATCTTGCTGACTCATGGGGGAGTTCATTTACTGAACATTGTATTAATTTGGTTTTGGTTTTTTTAATGATGGAGTTTACTTTTATAATTAATTTAATAAGTTACTATTTTAATTGTAAATTTTAAAGAATTAATGTGTTAAATTAATTATTTAATAATATAAAAAATTAATTAGCCAAGATTTTATATTAAATGAGTTTTACATAAATATTTTATATAATGTGAAATTAACATGGTCATTTTTCATAAGCTTTGATGGAAGAATTACTTCATACATTCTTTATATTTAGGTAAATAACTGTGTATTTGTCCATAGTTGTTGTACACTAAAATATATACAATTATTCGCATAAATTTGTGTAGAGTAAAATTTCAATATGCAAATTTATCAAGGTTGGTGTGCATCAAAATTTATGCAATTCTTTGCATAAATTTAAATAGGAGTAAAGTTTTCAGTATACAAATTTACTAAGGTTAGTACCCACCAAAGTTTATGATTGTTACACAGATTTCAGGAAGAATCAAATGTGTGGCCAATAATGTTGTCATTTTCTACAAAGTTAATGAATTATATATATGTATATATATATATATATATATATATGGGGTCATGTTGTAGCGGCGACAACCACCCTCCAAGATTTTGGCCTGCACCCATTTTGGAGCCTCATTTCAGAGTTTCACTTGATGACTGCACACACTCGTGTTCACTCCATGAGCTTGTGTGAGTCTTCGCACCCACCTTGCTTGATCATTTCACCCAAGTTTTTGCTTGTTGATGTCAAAGTCATGCTTGCAACCATGTTTTAGTTATACTCAAAGTCTTCACTTCGTGTGTACTTGTTGTGTTCACCATGAAAACATCTGTCGCACTCACACACGAAGTCACATTCACTGTCACGCAAGCGTCATCACGGTCGACCAACGATCAATCACAAGTGTCGTGCTTGTCGCTTACACCATCAGTTAGTCATGTTGAGCATGTGTATCTAGATAGTTTGAGTCGTCTCGTCGTCAAGTCATGTAAGTGTGTATTTGCAAGATCATGTATGCATATTTCACTCATTCACACACTTAGTCACTTTGTTGAAGTTTTGACGACCGAATTCCTGTCTGACAACCGAACCACCACTAGAACCATCACCCCGCCATCGACTTAATCGATTATCACCCAGAACAATGCAGAAGCACCAAGAAAGCCCTTTCAAACTGCGTTGTCTGCAAGCAAATCAATCAACTTTCATGCTAGTCAACCAGAGAGTTTGACCCGACAACCACCCTGAGACTCACTCCCCTAAAAAATTGTGCAAAGGCTACAGACCTTGCCCACTCCGCTGACTGAGAAAATGTGCAGACAAGCCAAACAATCACCCAATGTCATCTTTGTCTCCCTCAGAAAATTGCGCAGTTTTTCAACCCAACCCTCCCGACATTCGACCGGCTGCTCACCCAGAAAATTACGCAGTTTTCATGAGCAAGTCCTCAACTGCTCAGCGGTCCACTCAGCTCAGAAACTGCGTAGAGGTGACCAGCAGGCCAGCCTCCCAGCTCCCGACAACCGATTGGCAGTTCCCTCCAGGAATTGTGTAGTTTTTGTTGCCAAGCTCTAGCAATTGACTGTGAGTTCCCTCCAGGAATTGTGCAGTTTTTGCTGCTGGGCTCCCATTAGTTAATTGCCAATTCCCCTCAAGGATTGCACAATTTTTGCTGCCAGTGACCCAACAGCTAACTGCCAGTGCCCCTTAGGAATTGCGCTGCTTTTGCTTCCGGTGACCCAGCGGCTGACTACCAATTCCCCTCAAGAATTGCGCAGTTTTTGCTGCCAATCTTCTGCTGCTCGCTCATTCTGAAAATTGCGTATATTTTGCCTATCCAACATTTTCGCATCCCACACTGTTCCTCTCAAAAATTGCGCAGTTTTGTCCTCCAGCTAAGCTAGACCCCGCAGATAGTCACTGTCGATCTCGATTGCCCATCTTCATTACCTAGTGACTCCTGCGCAATTTTCATCCATAGTGTTCGGAGCCTCCATCCCCCCCCCACAACCTTGTCACCTCTCCCGGTCATCTGCATCTGAAATGATCATGCATCATGGTAGCCTAGGAGGTTTATGGATTTGATGTCATCTTGTCATGAGTGACTGCAGACATAGGTACACAAAGAAACATGGCATGACGACAGATGGGATGAACAAAGGGAGCACATGCAGAAGGACAAGTTCACCAACAGATGAACAAATGATGCATTGAAAGAGATGTGCTCGTGAACAGATGATCATGCAAAGATATGTTCGCGAACAAATGAACAAGCAAACATGCAAGATGTGTTCACAAACGGACGTACGAACGAACATGCACCTTTCACAAACGGATGAACCTGTCAAGCTTACCAACATACAAGAAAGGAGCAATGTGTGAATGCAGCATCAAGCGAACCAATGACCAACGAACACTCCATGCACTTTGCCATGTGGATGTGAAGTTGTGACACACCATGAGGACATCCATCACCCAACAACACTGCAACTCGACATGCACACCAGCAGCAGCACAAATGTGCCAGCATTGTCATGTCGAGTCATGTCATGAGTCATGTCGTCTACATCACTACTGTGGGCCATACTATCAATCAATGTAATGTAACGTGGAAGTCCAAGAGACCCACTTGTTGTACAAAGAGTCATGTAAAGTTGAAAAGTCTTGGAAGTCAAACAATCATGAGGGTAGTCGAACAACCATAAGGGTCAATTTCACCCTTGGCTCTAAATACCCCCCCATTTGTACATGCAAAGGACGTTTTCACCTTAGCTCCTCCCACAGCCTTGAGAGTGTAATCTTTTCTAGGAGGAGTAAGTAGTGGATCCAACGCTCCGCACGCGGGGTTAGTGGTGTATGGTGTAACGATGTTTCTTGGAACTTCCACTTAATTCTGAAGCCTGCTAACAGGCTAGCACGTTTTCATACATGTATTGTAACTATTGTAAGACTAATCTTTAACACTTGTACTGCATGTTGATTCAACCTGCGTTTAACACTTAAACTAATTCACTTGTTGTAATACACATATGTTAATGAAAATGTGTTGTATATGTTGTTAACGGTTGTCTCGCCCATGTAGACTACTCTCCCGGACATCAAACACACCTTGCACATAAAACTTGCTATAACAACCATTGTACTCGCGTGAACTAATCCGCTGAGTATTATAAGTGTTATCTTCCCTTGTGTGTTGTGATTGCAGCATCAGTGTGGACTGTTCTGCCGAAAGTTGTACACGTCCTATTGTGTTGTGTGTTCCTAGCAGAATTGGGACTTCTCCCAACCGACTTGGGACTCACTCCCATCCTCTCCCTCTATGGTGAAAGACCATTGAAACAAGAGACACATACAATCACCAGGCACGTGAAACTCACTTCCCGCAAGACAAAGTAGACAAAGTAGACCACTCTCTTGTGTTGATAAGCAAGAGTTGAGGCAAATCTTTAAGATAACGACAACTGGGCCATCGTACCAGATGGGACTCCCACACCAAATGGTGTGAGGTCCAGTTGGGACATCATACCGAGGTGATCCCCTGAATGTTGGCAGGTCCAACGTTGTCAAAAAGTCAATTACACATAAATTGTATAGTTTATTTAGAAAAAAGTTTCCTACTTGATGACCATTATAGTTTTAATGTATCAAAACTCCAATTTTATTAACATTGAATATAATCGGATAGAATAGAAAAATGGAAAATGTGATACATAACTAAATTACTTAAAGACCATTTTAATATAAAATTGTTTTTGATACATTAGAATTGATGGAGATTTTCATGTGGTGAGAAAAATGTTTATTGCGATGTAAGTGTTTGGGACTTTGTGACCAAGGTCTATAGTTAATTTCTTATATATTTTATTTTCTATGGCCACATTCAAGGTATGTGGACATTTTATAAACTTATTTCAATGCTTCAATGAGATGTTTGCTTGTTAAGGTTGCATCTGAAAAGTTAGCAGTGTATTTAGAGAGGAACTAAGGAAGGAAGTATAAATCCATCACTACAAAATTATGTTATAACTAATTCTTAATAATTAATGATGTGGGTTCAGTGTCATATAATGACTAGGTATTTCCTTACGTATAAATTAGCCAATCCTAACTAGTAATCACCCCTCTCCTACTAATACTAATCTTGAAGGTTAATCTGTTGTTGATTGTCTCATGTGTTTATGTGATTATGATGCAAATGCAAGGAGGCTAATATAAGTTTAGTGCATTTTTAGAAAACCATTTAGTTTGAGTTCTGATGTCAACGAGGCTAAGTTTTTGTTATTGATTCACAAAGGTACACAACAAATAGGGGTTTTATAAAGTTGTTGGATGGAAAATAAATCTTTTCTTTACTAGAGGTTGAGGATGAAAGGACCACTTTGATTAGAACAAGTCTTCTTAATGGATTTATCAAATGAGTACCCCCTTATATAAACGTGGATTTGACTTTGTTGAGGACATGTTCTCAAGCTTGAGAGTTAGAGGATCTCAATAATATTAGAATACCTAGATATCTGAAATAACTTCATTCTTTTTTAAAATTGAATCTAAAAATTTGAGAAACAACAAGAAGAATATCTTTGTTAAGATTATAAGCATAATTTTTTCTTTTATTATGATTGAGAAGCCCACTAGAGACCCTAACAAAAAAATCCAAAACTATTTTAAACATGTTCATGATGACAAAGGAGGCTCCCCAATGAGTAGGGTGTTACCTATGAATTGAGAGTGGTTGATATTTTTTACTCCTTGATCCACCTTGGTTCTATGTAGTTGGCCTCTTGACCATTCATCTTCAAATTTTCTACTTAGGGCTTCTCCCATAATAATATATAGAAGGGGTGATAGAGGGTATCATTTCTTAAGACCGTTGTTGGCTCTAAATAAGCCTGCAAGTCTTCCTTTTATGAGTGGGGCTTGTTACCACTCAATTTAGCAGGGGTCCTAAGAGGGGTTCCAAAGAGACTATTACTAGACCAAGTGGAAACAATGAGACAGGGACCTATTGTTGCCTCTTTCGATGACCCCTGCTCTTTACAGACTTTCATCGATGGGAGGAGCCCCAGTGTAAGGGAAATCAACAAAACTGAGAATTCAATGATTAGATAGGATGTGATTTCCAAAGTTAATTGAAAGAAGAGGCTCATATAGCAGGTTTCTTTTTTAGAAGCAAAAAAAGGCTCTCCAAGAAATGATTGAGGGAAGGAGGCCTAGACCTAGGTGAAAGTATATTCAATAAAAGGGTTGTGCCTAAATCAAGTTTTCTTAGAAAGGGAGGAGGACCTCTCTTAAGATATTGTGAAATATATACAAAGGTTGGGACCACAAGAGAGACCTAGGGATCCAAGCAAGGCCTAAGGTTTGGGTGATCATCAATAATATGACTAGGTCAAGCAAGGATTAGCAGGAATGGTCGAAGAAAGGTAAAATTCAAATGGGTTTTCAAGAGCAAATGACCCTATAAATGCCTCTAACTTAGCAAGGTGAAGAATAGAAATGGTTTTGGGGCTAGAGATTGATATTTTTCTCAAAGTAGCCACGGGAATTGCTTCAAACTTTAACAAAACCTAGAGAAAAGGACAATGTAGTAGTGTAGCAATTTCCACCCCAAGGAGAGGTTTCTAATGCGATTTGTGTTAGGCCCTAGTTGGCCTTCTAGAGTTGGGGCTGAAATTTTAGAAAATGGAGAAAAGAAAAGTAGAAAGGGTTGATCACCAAATTGGCTCAAATTAGTGCCTTGTCCTTGGGCTATGGAGTCTATGTGCTTTGAAATTTGGTCGAAATCGTCTTCAAGGAGGCTAGAAAATGATGCCCTAGAAAGCACTTTCTAGCATTTACCTACCCAATATTTATGGACTTTCGTGGAGAGAAAATAAATTCTACTTCATTAAGAACATTCATCTACTTGTTATCAATGAGTAACATGCAAAAATTTGCATTCTAATATTCTTTTACAATGATATTCAATAATTACGGCATGAAATAACAAGAGCTAGTTGGATAATTTCCACATTTCTTAACAAGATTTACTTACAAGATAACAAAAGATATAACCAAATCCAAGATCAAGAAAATGGCTCCAAGAGAACGAAACTTTTAGCTCCAAAAATATCAAAAGGCATCAAGAGATCTCCAATAGAAAATCCAAGATAAAGTATGAAATTCTCTTCAAGAGAGATAATCCCAATCCAAGTGATGATGAGAGATCAAATGAGCCTCTCTCATATTTATATGATCTTCCAAGGGATTCGAATGGCTCAATTATGCCTAATAATGCCCCTATAATAAAAATAATGAGCAAAATAACATCATTTCGGTGACACCCACCAAATAGCTCTACAATAAGATTAGTTAGCCTCTCAAGAGGGTTGAAATGATAGAAAAGTAGCTAGGAGGGTCGTTGGAAGGCCAAATGAAGTCCAACATGTGCCAAAATGAATAGAAGGGCTCCAAAAATAGAGATGAAAAGGGTGGCCTCTTGATCTCCAAGAAAATGACTTGTGGCACCCCCAAGTAATTGTGGGGGCACAAAAGCATCCTCATGGGTCTCCAATTGAATCGAACAAGCATGTATCACATATACAAGGACTAGAACAATGATGCAATCCCTCCCTTGTCTCCCATGGTGAGACAAAACCCCATATAGGCCCTGAATCAACTGCCAAACGTATGATGCAAGCGTGTAGCCGGTTGGACAAGGTGGTTTAGGTGCATCATCATCATCAAATAATTCGAACACAAGCGAGCAATGAATGGTGTTGAAAGATACCATGGCACGGTCATCTGCTCTCCCTTATAGTGGAGGCCTATGGATTTCAACACACACCCTACAAATGGCAATATGACCCTCTGGAAGGCTTGGACCCCATATATGGAGACCAAACCCCAGGATGAAGACCCACTTGCAATCCTATGTAAGATCCAATATATTTTTTTACCTTCCAATACAACAATCCATTATTACAATTGAGCGAATGAGCTTACAAATCATGGAACTAAGTGGGCACTTCATGGTGGCATGCCCTTTGATAATGGGCTTTAGAATGTACATGTATGTCCCTGGGTTCAAGGAGGTTAACCAAGGACCAAGTTAGGTGGTTTCAACCTCTAAGGGGGTGATAGGTCCATGGTACATTTTTTAAATGGTAGGTGTCATGTGAAATAATGGTGGAACAAAGGAGGGTAGCAGGGGAAGACTCCTAGCCACATGGCATGGTAGAAGGGTAGCTAAAATGGGTGAATCCCACACTTGGGTGTAGAGATGTAAAAGGGTGTAGTCATGGTACATGAGCTACCCCGACCTTTGTTTTTCCAACGTTCTTCATATTCCTTTGCCTTTATTGATTTTTTCTTCATAACTTATCGAGGTTGAAGGGAATAAGAGCATGAGGTGAATGATATAATTGTGAATACCCCTTTAAGGTTGGGCAATTCGTCACCCACTAGGGGTTGGTACAACCATGGGTTCTTCAATGATGCAGGGGGCTCATATATGGGCCCTAGGAACCAGGGTGATGGCCATGATAAAGGGTATAGGTCATGTTGGATTTTTCCCACATGCTAAATTTGTATGTCCCAACCATCTTTTGCATTATATGGTCCATTTCCTATCGAGAGTGGCCAAAATTATGCTTTTAAATTTATTTTTAGTTGCATCAACCTTTGGGGCATCATTCTAGGCCCGACCCAAAGTGTGGACAAGGGGGGGAGGAGGCCAGCTGTTAATTTTAGATAACAATGGTATGTTCTATGCTTAAGAGAAATTTACTTCAATTTTTCTTATTAGCTCAATATCAATTTCCAATTTAGCAATCACATTAACATGATAGTAAATGAAAATATAACATAAATAATAAACAGAAGACAAACCAAGACAAGAGGACATAATATTTGGTGGATGCCAGGGAAAAACCCCAATGTGGGGAAAACCCTTTCATCAAATCTTCTTATTATTCTTCAAAAGTTCAACAGAGAGAGAGAGTACAATATACAAAGTTTACTTACCCAAACATAGCGAAATATGTTTAGTCAAATTGCACTCAACAGGATACCCTAACTAGAAAGTCAACATTGGTCAAATCAACAGAATTACTCATCCAAACCCAGTCAATTTGGCCTCCAAAAACAGTCCAAATCAGCCCAAAATAGTCCTGAAGAAATTGGTCAAACTTTGTCAACACACAGTCAAACCTGCAGTCAAACTTGTTGTGATCAATGTTGATCAAACAACACAGAAAATATCATTTTATGTGCCCAAATATGTGATCTACCCAAACAGAGACATTCCCACAAAAATCACAGTTAAACAAGGTCAAATGACGTCCGGTCAACGTTGGTCAAAGTCGCTGCAACTTGGTCAATGTTGGGAAATAGAAATTGTTGTCAACCCTTCGCACGTGTGGAGGAGAAGAAGGTTGTCCTAAAATCGTACAACCCAATCAAGTGAGAGAGAGATATGTGTGAGATGAATGAATGTTCAAATGAGGTAGATGCTCCTTCTATTTATATGCAACATTGGGGGTGAAGAGACATGACTTTTGGGCATGTGAGCCTACATTAGATTGTTGGCTAACCTTGACAATTTTTCCATAGAAGAAATAAATTCATAATTCCATTTATACTTGGCAGAATGAGATGATCTTTAGATCAATCCTACACCTCTCCAAAAGAGGAATCCAACAAAAATATCATCTCCATCATATGAGTTGTCCAAGGTGGATTTTGGCCCTAGTTGCTAGATTTAACACTCTCTCTCAACTAGGGAGAACTCCACCTGCCAAACCATTTGACAATCTATACCATCCATGTCATCCCTGCTCTCCTGAACTATGAAGAAATAATGAAGAAGAAATGATCGAGAGTGTATCATACCACTCTCCACTGACCCGAAGTCAGTCTCCATTGATCCCAGATCAATATCAAACATCCTAGCATAGGGAGTACGGTAGTACATGATGCGTCCATCAGTAATACTATGGTCCCTATCCTCATTTCCCTACTCATTGGTCAGATGAAAGGTACTTCCCATGAGTCCCAGACTGCATGGGTAGGATGTATCAACAGGAGAAGGTGAACCACTCATCCTTCTCATACGCCATAGGAGAAGGTGAACCACTCATCCTTCTCATACGCCATAGGAGAAGGTGAACCACTCATCTTATGCATATATCAACCATCATGGGGTATCACAAGGGAAGGTGAACCACTCACCCTGTACACAACGCACCACTAGGGGAAGGTGAACCATTCACCGTATCATCGCTCATCGCTCCAAGAAGTACCCAAGCCCCCCAGAGTTCCCAGAGCTCAATATCCAACTCAAACGGGACCCTCATAAGAGGGTCTCTCCACGACTCCAAGTCGTTCATGGAAGGTTAAGAATTTGACCTTCCTCAAGGGCTTCGTAAGAATATTTGTGACATGATCATCAGTCCCAATGTGATGGAGCCTTATCGCTCCTTGTTGTACCATATCCTGGATCGTCACAATTTCCTGTCATGTGTCTTGAGGCACCACTATCTACCAACTATAAGTCATCACTATTTGCAACCTGTAAGAGCAGAAAAATAGAAGAAATTTTCTTGCATGAATCTTCACTCTCGTGTTTCTTTGGATGTTCATCAATTTGTTGTGGTAGCATGTTTCTTTCCATTTCTCTTTCAATCATTTGATTTTTAAGACAATGGCTTCTATAATGGCCAACTTTGTGACAATGATAGCATTGAACCTTCGACATATTATTCTTCCATTGAGGAGTAGGCCTTCTACCTTTAGGTATTCTATCTTCATTTCCTTCTTGGAAGCCAAACCTTTTTTTTCCTACAACATTTTTGAAACATGTTGCAAATTCTTGAGAATCACCTTCTTCAAATATTTAAATCCTTCCCTTTGATATAAGTCTAGATTCTTCTTGAGTACATGAGATCCATCATTATTCAAATCTTGGAATCTCCTTCCCACCACAGATACGTGATGAAAAGAATCCCATGATTCAGGAAAACCATTAATTGTTGTAGTCACAAGTTCTTTATCAGAAATGATTTCATCAATTACTTGAAGTTGATCTCTTAAATGAGAGATCCTCATGAAATATGAAGCCACATTATCATTTCTTGTCATTTAACATCACGAAGCTCATTCTTCAAACACAGAGCTTGACCAATTTTGTTGATAGTATGTATTCCAGCTAGGGCATCATAAATCTTCTTTGAAGTTTCAATATTTGTGACATATAGAATCAAATGCTATGATAGAATCCACAATAATACTTCTAGTTGTGATGTCATCTTTCTCATATTTTTCTTGCCCTTCATTATCTAAAGGTTTGATGACATTTCACTTCACAATATCAAAGAAATTATGAGGTCAATCCTTGTCTTCCAAGTCCTAAAATTTGAAGCTCGTTCTAGCTTATTCTATGAATTCATAGAGGAACCCATAAATATAGACTGACAATCAAATTGTAGATGTAATTCTCTTTAAGAGTGATTTTTAATCCATTTCCTTTACCAAAACCCTTCAATAGTGATCTCAATGTATTTTCCTTCACCAAAGCTTCGATACCATGTTGATATACCATGTTGATTTTTTAAGTGCAATAGATACAAGCACTAATTTCATAAAATGGATAATTACTTCTAATGATGTAGATATTATTTTAGCACTTTAAAGTTATCATTAAACAGTTACACTTCAGAAATTCAACCATAAATGCACAAGGGGAGTAGAGATCACAATGCACAAAGGCAACACAAGTTTTACCCTGGGAAAATCCACTTGGTGGGAAAACCCAGCAAACTTTTCCTCAGAGAAAATTTTCAGTTCAACTAAATACTCTAGGCCCCTGTAGTAGGGTAATGATCCATGAGGAGGGCACCTCAAGGATCTAGCCCATCTTCTGCTCAACTTTGGGCCTATAGTTCCATATCACCCTACCTCACTCCTCGAGGTATAGTTGCAAGCATGGAAAAAAATTCCTCCAACATGGAGGAAAAAATCTCTCTATGGTCACTATTGCCTGGTCCTGCTTTTCCTTCTTGTCCTTCTTCCTGACAGGAAACTGGGTATTGTATTGGCCAAACTCACCACACCTGAAGCACTTGACCTTAGATAGGTCATTCTTCTTCTTGATCTCCTCTTGTCCCTAACTAGGACCCTTCGATGCTAGGGACACATTCTCCTCTTCCTTCTAACCTTTCACACCCTTGTCGCTTCTTCCATTGATGTTGCTCTTCAACAGAGCTCACCTCAACTCCTCCTGCTATAGGTCTAACCATATCATGTCCCATCTAGGCAATGTGTCTCTATCCAAGATACTTTGGAAAAACACCGACCACTCCTCTGAGACATTGTTTAGTGCCAAATCTACAAGCTTTAATGGTTAAGGTGCCTCCCAAACAGCAGCATGTTGGTCATGGACCTCCTCAACCCTGGTGAGGAAGGAGTCTATGCCCTCACCCTTCATCATCCTGATGCTCCTCATATTCTCCTACACAAACATCTTCTGCTGCTTGGAAGGGTTTTGATATAGTTGGATGAGAGCATCCCACATTTCCTTGGTCGTTCCTTTGTCTTCCACATGTGAGACTATATGGTCCTAGACTTCATATAGGATCAACCACTTCACCTTCACCATCTCCTTCTTGTAATCCTTTAGCTGATTTTCATCCTTGGGTATTGCCACTACATTATCCACATAGGCCTTCAGGCCATGTTTATCCAACAAGAAGGACATCTTAGCCTTCCAGATGACAAAGTTGAAGGAAACCTATCCTAATCTCTAAGCCCAGTTGTGGCCATCACTGAATCTGGTCAAAAATCTCTCTCTTCCTCTGCTTGGATGTTCAATCTGCTACTCGTACTCCCTTTTGGAGTGAGAAAAAACTACTCACAACTTCTGCTAATTTGCAACTGGAAAATCAGATCTCTAAAACTCGAAATCCCTTAAGAGAAATTATCTCTGTGTGGAATTCCTCTTCCACTCAACGCTAATTTTGCTGCTGCAAAACCCTCTTGCGCCCAAACAAGGAATCTTCTCAGTGAAAATCTAAGCTACGACTACCCCTCTGCCTACTGGAATCACTCAAATTGGAAAACCTAAATTTTCTTCCAACCTACACTAAAAAATTGAACTTCCCCAAGCAACTCACATTGCTTGGCTTAAGCTCTATGCAACCCCCAGAAAAATGTCATGTTGCTCCCTCTGAATAGTGATTTTCTCTACCTTTGCTTCTGAGCTTCCCCGACTAATCAAAATCGCTCTGATACCACATGAAAATTTCACCACTGAAATCCTATTGCATCAACTGGAATTATTTCCTATAATTTTTAATTAAATTAGTAATTTATTGCTACGACAACAACAAAATAAACACACCACATTCTTCACAAAAATACTGCGGAAAATAATAGCATTGGAAACTGAGAAATATGATAGCGCACACACACAAAAATGACACTTATTTTTGGACAAATGCCCTTGGAAAACCCCAACTTGGGAAAACCGATGCAATAGCTGAAGGTTTTAATTATTAAGCAGTAATGAACTTCTGAGAACAATACATGAATGCCCAACTCACAATCCAATCAGCAACATAAACTGGCTGGAATATCTGTGAGGCAAATACCTCAACACCATGCTTGGTCCTGCTCCAACAATTGACCAAAATAGCCATTCATTTTGCTTCCGTGTGGGCCTCTACACAGTGCTTGCGTAAACCCCAACTCACTAAGCCCAAAACTGTAAGAAAAATGACATCCTGCCTAACTCTGCATCTGCGAGAAATTTGCCTGGCCTCTTGGAGAATTTCCAGACCAACAACAACTGAATTTCTCTTCCCTTCAGCAAAAAAAATCTCCCTCTGAAGCTATTTGTGTTGCCTCTGCGCAACTTCTCTCGGAAATACGTCCCTTCTGTTGTTGACTCTATGGAATTGGATGACCTCCTCCGGACTCACTGTCCCTGCCCCTCTCTATATTTTTCCCCTTCTATGGCTTGTACTATTCCGACAACTACTCCTACTCCTTGGAAATCGAACTCCCCAAAGAAATCGATCTCTAGTGTGTGTGTCCTCCATCTACCCATCGACTTCTTATAATCTTTTGTTGGGACTCCAATGACCAAGATTAAATCTTAATTGATGGCTAAGGTTATCTCCCAGTCGATCCGTGTGATTTTCTAGATGATTCACACCTTTCTTAATTAATATTAATTAATTAACCCCTTTCCTAAGTTTAGATTTAGGAAATATAAAAAAATAAGCTAATGATCTAATTGAGACACTTCTAGGTGGAATTTCCAAAAACGATTTATGGGTTATGGAGAGCTTGTGTGTTTTAGCCTCTCCACAAAGTTTAGAGACTAGAACACCTTTGATGCTACAAAAACTAACAATGTAATGTTTATACGTGAAGGGAACAAAATGCTCACTCATCCATCTAAAGGGGATGACAACAGGAAAATGTGAAAAGAATGAAAAAGAGGGAGTGCAAAAGTCAACTTTCTAAGAAAAACGTAAAAACAAATATAATGAAATTGTACCTACAGAGATGTTATCACTAATGCCATTGTGATGTGAAACTCCATCACATAGGTTGAAGTGTCAAGAACAAATAACTATAATGAAACCTGCCTACAGATATGCCATCATAACATGAAATTCGATTGCATATGTTGAAGTTCCATGTGGAGGATACCCATGATTCTACAGTCTACATAGGGATGTTATCTTGAGGGGTAGAAGTGTCATGTTCCCAGGCCGACACATCAAGTAGTGATTTGAAACCCTATCCATCAAATAATGTGTAGATGACTTTAGGGATGTAACAACCATGTCATTCTAACCACCACTCCCAAGCACATTCCCATCTTATCCACAACTTGAACACAATCACTCTTTACTCCCCTTCCCTTTGTTTACTTGCTTCAATATCTCATTCTCCCCTCCACTAAATGTACCCATCATTATATTTTTCACCCAAGCTAGTCACACCCATTAAAAATTAAGTAACCATTTAGCACCCATTGGTATTTTTACTTCAATTCTTTCTTCATTCGTCATTCCACATATAATGATTGTGGTCATTTCACATGTCAACATAATGATTGCATTGTGAAATGGAGGAGAGAATGGAATAGTGAAGGAATTTGTTATCAAGGATACTCATAATGCAATTGTGATTGTCTTCCTATGCGATCATAAAAGACGCCCTTTACCTTTGTTGCAGACCCCATATTTTCAATTTCGGATCCTAAACCTGTGCATCCATTTTCGAGCACTTGCCATCATCTTTTGGCCCTAAAGCATTACAAAATACTTCACCTTCCTACCCAAGCCTCTTGTCACATATGACTCCTCGATACCTTTCCAACAAGCCAAACACCACCTTGATCTAAGATTTTCAACAAAGGTTATCAATTCATCTTTCAAGTCATCTTTGTGTCATTGCCTATATAGAGATTTGAGATCACTACTCAATGTGGCGACTTGGGGACGTGAGAGATCTACCCCTCAAGATAACAATTCCATGTAGGCAGTAGAATCATAGGTATTCTCCCCATGTCACTTCAATCTATGCAATTCCTATAACATCCCCAAATTCGCCACATCAAGCAGTGATCCAAAACCTGTATCAACTTAATCACACAAAAATAACTTGAGAGATGGACCACTCTCTTTATTATAACCTCCATTTCCACACACTTTTACATTGAAGGACTCACTTATCAAGTATATCCATAATGCAACTTTGAATTCATACCTAGGAGATCTTAAAAGATATCCTTTAACATGGTCATAGACCGTATTTGTCAATTTCATATCCTAAACCTGCATATCCATTTTCAAGAAATTTTGATCGGCATTTGGCCCTAAAACATGATGAAAAAATTTTGGCTTCCTCCATGGGCTTCTTGTCACATAAGACTCCCCAAGAGATTTCCAATGATCAAAAGAGAACCCTAACCTGAGCTCTTTAGAAAAATTTACAACCACCCAAACATACAAAAATAGTGGAACAAAGATGTTGATGTGTTTCAAATGCCATCCTACTTGTACGATTGATTTAATGTTTATCAATGAAGGGAAAAAATGGTCACCCAACCAAGTGAAGGGGATGAGAGTAGGTAAAAGTGAAAAGAATGAAAAAGTGGTCGTAGAAAATTCAACTATCTAAGACAAATGTGATGACAAATAAGATGAAATTGTACGTTCAAAAATGTCATTGTTGTAGGTGAAGTGTCATAAATAATGAACGAGAAAGAAGGTCAACTTTACAACAACAAAAAATAGAATGAAATGTACCTACAAAGATGTTATTATTGGTACCACAATGACATGATATGCCACCGCATAGGTTGAAGTGCCGTGTGGAGAATACCCATGACTCCACCGCATATGTAGTGATGTTATCATGGGGACAGATTTGTCACCTCCCCCATGCAACCACATCGAGCAATGAAACAAAACCCATACCTTATAAATAATGCACAGTTAACATGAGAGATGTAGCAACCACTTCCTTCTAACTACCACTCCCAAGCATATTCCCATCATATCCATAGCTTGAGCATGACTACTCTTCCCCCCTTCCCTCCATTTCCTTCCTTCTATATCTCATTATCTCCACTAAACATGTCAAACATTATATTGTTAGTTTTTGGTTGCACCAGATGTGTTGTAGCCATGAAAATTGGTGGAGAGGCTAAGGCACATGAATTCTAAAGAACCCAGAAATCGTTTGGTGAAATTCCACCCAGATTGTATTTTTAAAATATTTAATACTTTTAATGGGGTCCCTATGTCTAAACTTAGGAAAATTAAAATATTAATGGGTATTGATCAAAATATGGATGAGAATGATCTACAAGGCGGATCAAGTCAAGTTTTAATCTTAGCCGTTGATTAGAGACTTAATCTTGGTCGTTGAAGTCTCAACAGGAAAAGTATAAGGAGGCTTGGGGTTTATTTAGTAACACACAAAGAGATTGAGGAAATCGATCTTTTGAGGTGAGAAGTTATGAGGAGGAAAATCGATTAGGGAGACCTTGCAGTAGAGGGGCAGTGAGAATACAGGAGAAGGAATTTCCGGAGAATACAAGGCAAAGAGAGGACAAAAAGACATCTAGAGGAGGGTTGACACTGGCCTACGCAACGCTAATTTAGAGGCAGCGCAGATAGTGAGGGGAAGTCAAGTTTCTGCAGAGGGAATTTGAAGTTCAGTTGCCGGAAGACAGGGTGTGATACTTGAGGCAAGAAAGTCAATTTCTCAGCCAACAAAAGGTCTAGAGCATAGAGGCAACATAATAACCAGGAGGGGTGACACAGTTTGATGCAGAGGCCATCTGAAGGTGACGCAAAGCCTTCCAGAGTTGAGGACCAGTCATTGATTCTCCAGTGACAGGGTGAGATCATTTCACTAGTCTTTTGTCCAACGTTTTCTCTGTAAAGGTCTGCTAGTTGAGCATCCTATATTTGTATTAAGAATTTTTCTTGTGCATAATAATAAACCCTCAAAGTTGTTGCACCGGTTTTCTCGCATTGGGTTTTTCCGGGAACTATTTTGTCCAAAAAGAACTATGTCCTATGTATCTTTTCTTTTGTTCAGTTTCCTTGTTTCGTGTAATCAAATTTAAGTAGCATAGACTGTAGAAGTAATTCGCTTCAGTATTCAAAACAATAACTTGATGAATGTAATTAAAATCAAGTAGGTGAAGTAGATTCAGATTTGTTGTAGTAGGGGTTCCTTGAGGATTAGGAATTTTCACATGCTATTAGAGCATTGATTTTGAAACAGGAAGATTAGATCCAGCGTTGAGCAGAGAGGCCAAGGGTGCGCTCTGGGCAAGTATGCCAAATCAACATATGAAGAGGGTGCAATTTGGGCAAGTATGCCAAAGCAACATTTTCTAGAAGTAACAATAGGGCCAAGAGTGTGCTAGGATCGATACACTCGGACATTTGTGGACCGATGTCCACAAAATCTCTTAGTGGTGTCGAATACTTCGTCACCTTCATCGATGACCATTCTAGGAAGAATTGGATATACTTTTTGAAAACCAAGGATGAGGTTTTTGGTCGATTCAAAGAGTTCAAGGCTCTAGTGATAAGAATAAGATAAGAATACAAGAAGAAGCTAATGGTATCAGAGCTAAGGTTGGCTAAGGGCATGATGAAGATCACTACTCCCTTGAAGAAGTTACGAGGATACCTTTGAGGAGCATGAGAAGACAAGCGGTGGTGTTAACAGTGGCCCAAATGTGCAACCATGCTTGAAAGAGGTGTATGATGAGCAGCTGATAAACCCCATGGGAGACATTCAGGGAGGTGAATCACTTGTGATGATTCAACATGAGCAACACATGGTGGGGCATGAGTCAGACGAGGAGGATGATATGCACAGAGTGCATGTTGGGCCATTTGTGAAGGGTCAACTAGTGGTTCATGTTTAGTCCTTGATGGAGGAGGATGAGAAACCATCCATTAGGCCAACCATTGGTGAGAAGCAGACAAATGCACAGGCATCTTGCAGGGTTGTCGACACTTGGCATTAGGACGTGATAGAGCCTCACAGGACAACTTTACAGAAGATTGGTAGACTAGAGGAGTACAGAGTTTCCAGTCAGATGAGTGGGCATATTTTAGAGATGGTGGTGCATCCATCTATGGGTCTACCCACTTAGGAGGTGCCAATAAGTGCAGTGGCAGCCAGCAGGGTTACAGTGTTTACTAACAGCAACCCTCTCGAGGAGTACATAGATAGGCCTTGCGATACCATTTTCCCACCTTTATCCTTCTGAGAGGAAGGGGTAAAGTTTTCCTTGTTGGTTGATTGGTCAAAGCGATAAGAGTTGAGCATGGACTAGTATCCACCTAGTAGACTTGATTTATACAAAGATGTCCATGCATTAGATTCTTCCCACAAGCTGGATTGGAAAGAGATCATGAGTTGGTACCCTATTGATAGAGAGATATTTTTAGTCAGGGATATAGTGCAACAAGAGCCCTTAGATGTGAGGGATACTACATGTTTCATTTGGCAGTGGGATGCAAGGCAACATCTCTTCAGCATTCCCACTTAGCATCAACAAAGTAGGATTAGCATTGGTTTGTGTTAGGGGTTAGATTGGAGAGAAGTGATGAGTTGGTATTTGATTGATGAAGCAACATCTATAGCCAGAGATGGAAAATAGTTAGAGCGATGGGATAAGGATGTTGGTGATTGGCCATGGTGGCATTAGGATCTAGGGAGATCTATTGATGGCAGGACCGGTTAGAGTTTAGTATGGGATTCGAGCATTACGGGATCTGTTCATGGTTGGGTAGCACAGAGGCATGGTATCACTCAATGGTTCGTATGGGATCCAGGTATTGGTTCTTAGTTGCATAGGATCACCAAATTGGTCGATAAATATGGATTGCTTAAGGGCAAGCAATCTTGGGGCCAGAGGATTTTTCATGTTCCTTTTCCTGGTTTCCTTTATGGCATGGTTACGATGGACTTCCAAGATTGGAGGCAACTAGGTTATATGAGAAGCATTACACCATCAGCATGGCCATGGGCTTTTGGAGGGGCTTTACGCGATTTTGAGGAATAACTTTGGGATCTGATGGCATTCGCTTGGCACAATGTTGCACGAAGTGGGGACGCTTTTTGGAAGTGGATCTGCAGAAGCATCATTTCCCAAAAATCTAGGAAGTGAAGCATCTCAGAAGCTTATACTATATATATGTATATTTTTATATTTTTTTACATTTATATTTAAAAAAAACATCCAAAATACCAAATTAGTTGTAGAAGACATAAAAACATGCATATTTTTACATAAATCAAGATAGATATGGCATCCATTGTACAACAATGATTAATTATTCCAGCATCAACCATCTAGAATCTAGATTCCCCTTATTTTGTCTAGCCTTTACCTCTACTTTGATTCTCTAGGGATATTAAACAAAATTGCCCAATTTTGATCAAACGGCCTAATCCAAGCCTTATAATATGGTAGAGAAAGCTTAACATGCTTAATCAATGATTTTGACTTGAGTGAAGGGTACATTTTTTCTAAGGCCATGACAAAGGAGTTCAACAATTAACAACACCAACACTGGGGTACATATAGGGCTTGGTGCTCTTGATTAAATACCAATCACATGCCCTCATACATGATATAATCCAACGAAATGCCAGGATCCCATTGATCCTGAAAACTATTAAGTCCGTTGAATTTTGAATGGGATATGAAATTCCATTTTCACCATATGAACTCCTATGAGGTTGGAACCAATCCCAAACATCCTGAGTGATTTCACTTTTCTAGGAAGTGTTTAGGCCCTAGGGAGCATCAAGGGGCACCTTGGGAGTATTCGGAAAGCATAGTTCCTCACATGAAAGTTGAAATTTCTGAAAAAAACACAAAAAGCCCTGCGGAACTATGTGAACTATCCACCTTCTCTCGGATCCATGATGGATACATGCCTGAACCTCCACGGATTCGCAGTCGATCCTTCCTAGATCGGCGGATTGGGCAACTAGAATCGTGGACCGGGCCCCCGCATATCTGATTTTCTAGGAATCGCCAAAAAATGGCAGAACTGTGGATCCGATTTTCAAATCCGCAATTCCTCCAAAGAATTAGTGGCGGATCCATATGGGACGTAGTTCCACGTCCTCATCCTTGGGGGCTGGGGACAGTTCCTACAACATTGGCTTGGAATATTCCAAAATCCCACAACTTGCCATTTGTTTTGTTAAATTCCGACAACTTTCAGAAAACAGGGTTATCACTGAGCCTAACTCAATTAATTATGCTTAAAGTGACATTCCGGGAGGAATACTTGACAGAACACCTTAGTGTAGTAGCTCGTTGGAACCAGAACAAGAAGATTTATAGGATGACATGGTGGGAAGTGACTTTCAATGGCTTGTGGAGGGATGGTGGCCGATTTACCGATTTCCCAAATTAAAAGGGTATTTTAATTCAAATAAAGGGAGACAAAAAGGTACTAAGTGATTAAAATAATAATAAAATAAGACTTCTAGAGGGGTCCATCAAATCTATAAAAGAGGAGGAGGAGACCATTTGAGGACATCTTGGATTTGGGCATGTTATCTTATGAAAGTTGCAGAACCTAGTTCCCAACTACTACAGTCCTAGGATGGAAACCCTCGGGTATGTTGTCGAGTATTGGAAGAAACCCAACGCTCCTTGTGGAGACTTCATCCAAGAGTTTCATTGACCTTCAGTGATATCGGAGTGAGGACCACTCAGATCCTCAACTTGGGAAACATCTTTAGCTATTTTTGTGGAGGCCAGGTTCAGCTTGCAGAAAACTATTTTGTGGCTATCTTATCTCAGCTAACTCTAGTTATTGTACTTGCATATTATATCTTTATCAATAAATTTGTTTGCAGTATTTCTTATGAGTTTGCAGCATTTTTGGGTTCCATAATGTAAATCTGTTTTTGTTGCCATAATCTTATGGTACATGTTCTGCGATTGTTTGGAGAAATTTAGGGTTAAATCTTGGTTAAGCAATTTTCTCAAATTTTTTTTATTTTGGAACATTACAGATAGATGCAACAAAAGTAATAAATACAACAGATTGAGGTTAGCTCACCCATATTAAGGTTCATTTTCGTAAGGTCATCCTTAGATATACTTTCAAAATTGTTACCCTCCAAAGGTTGGCCCTATATAACTTATTTCAACTTTCTAAAACACACACACATATATATACACACGATTACTCCCCACTCATGACCAACACACATTTCCTTAATTCTCTCTATTTTTTAGGTCAAGGTTCTCACAAATTTAGCTCTAACTTCAATAGGTAGAAACACTACATTCCTGTATAATTTGTTGAACTATTATCAATGCATAGATATATCAACTTATCAAGTAGCTTCAAGACTGAAAACAAGCCTCTATCAAAACTCAAGGGTGTTCATTCTTTATGTTGCATATCTCTATCCATGGTCTGCCTTTGGTGCTACTTCAGGCTTATATGCCAGTGCATGTGGTCTAAGATATATAAAGAGAATATTCTTCCCTATGGGTTGCATCATGACATTTTCACAGAGTTGCAAAATGTTTTCTTCCCAGTGGTATAAACTCAACAATATAACCTCCATTTCAACTCCTATGTCATAATTCACCCTCTTGTATGTGATTATTTTCTTTAAGAATCTTCAACTCGCCTTCACCAATACATGCAAACTCTCCCCTGAAAATGGCAGACTTGATAGAGGCTCAGAACAAGCCTCAGAAGGAGTGCCCTCTGTCTTGCTATTAGGACTGCACTCTTGAAAATTTGCTCCAACATGCCAACGGTTATAGTGGCACTTTCCCTGACCATGTCAACAATAACACCCTCTTTAAGTTATAGTGTGTTATTTTGGCCACCCGAGCAAATGCCTTCCTCCTTTGAAGGTTTTCATATGCTCATCTTTCCTAGCAATTTTCTATGCCAAGT
This sequence comes from Pinus taeda, assembly GCA_000404065.3. Classification (NCBI taxonomy): domain Eukaryota; kingdom Viridiplantae; phylum Streptophyta; class Pinopsida; order Pinales; family Pinaceae; genus Pinus; species Pinus taeda. The sequence goes on along the minus strand of APFE031371891.1, from coordinate 131,857 downwards.
TTGCATTGGACAGTTGCACATAAAATTTCCCTTCACGACACCTATTTTTCCTTGGACAAAATTTGTGGTTAACATATGGATCCAACTTGGGGATGTGTGCTCCTCACACGAGTGAACAAGAGTCCCAAAATCTTCTCAATATTTCTAGCATCTCATCATTGTAATCGCTTATGCTTCCACCAAATTGCAAAATTTTCACTACTTCATTAAAGAAAAACACCATCTTCTTTTATGTTTGATCATGACAAAGAATAGAGACACACCAAAGCCTAAATGGTTAGATGTTCGAAGCTCTGTGGTTTTAAGAATGAAACTGGATAGTCATCCATTAAAATCCATTTTTCTGAACTTAAAATATTTAGTATATAAACCTAGATTTTCATGGTGCAAATTTGTACTCTTGATGTGAGAGAAAAAAATCCTCCAAGATGTTCTTATGAAACAATTAACATAGGATCATTCTTGTATTTTCATATTTTGCTTTCTGTAAAGCATTACTGACCCCTCTTATTGTGCCTCTTCCAAATTTCCTATAGGACAAAAGTGTCTCTAGATTGTTCACTAGTGGATTCACACCCCTGTAAATGACCTTCCCAAAATTTTTAGAAATACCATCTACGACCTCTTACGGCTCAATCTAGTAGGGGACCTAAAGGGGATTCCTAAAGGGCAAATGCTAGGCCAAGGGCAACAAATGGAGACATAGCCCACTATCCCCTCAGCTAAGGCTCCCTTTTATTTACAGACTTTCACCGATGGGAGGAGACCTGGTATGTTATGGAGTCATTGATGAAGGATAAATTAATGAATGGATATGAGTGACCCAAATAATCCCTTTCCCAACAGAGCTTGAAGGATGGAGCTTGCTTGCTTTCTAAGCAAGATAAAATATCTTCTAGGGAAAGGGAATGGAGGATTTGAGCGTTAGGTTTATGGGATATGCCTTGTGAAGGAGTTTCTCAATCCCTAAAATCCTTGTTGAAATTGGCATCCCGAATGGTTCTTGAAGAATTGTCTTTTCAAATGAATGGGACCACATGGGACCAAGTGGACCTAGTCTAGGGTAGAAGGAAAAATTATGGCAACCAATGATGTTCTTACCTTAGATAAGGTGGGAGAAAGGATCAAAGAAAGAATTCTCACTTGAAGGTGTTGACTTGATCTTATAAGGTATTGGCTTTGGGAATGTTAGGGCAAAGTTTGATCTTGGAGCTAGGTCTTGGCTTTTCTCCCAACTCCATTATCGAAATGGCTTCAAAATTGGAGTAGGCACTAGCACAAGATACCCTAGGAGATCAAACTTTTTGGAGGGATAGTTTGTTGAAAACATAATGCCCTACAGTGGCACAACTTGGCTAGACCTGCGAAAAGGTGAAAAGATGTAATTTTAGGTAACCACCTATTGGTAGATTACTACCTTAATATCGGGGGAATGGAGTCTATGATGAATATGAGTGAGGGCCTTTGATTTTTGGTCAAGGAGGCCTCAAGACTATTTTGCCAACCTTCTAGGTCAAAGAGAAGCAATCTTGAAGCTTTTATACTTTGGTGTGCAAACAAAATGGCTTATCAAGGTCAATTTGTTGATAGAATTACCCCCAGGAAATTTCGTTCACATTACATGACCCATACATTGAGAGATGCTATAATAGAGACAAAATTCCACGATTTAAAGCAGTAAAAGATGCAGCAATTAGCCCTAAAAATAGAGAAAATGTCAATCCAATGTATATGACAAAGTAAAACAAGAATAACATTAAAAGCATGTACTTACATGTAATAGGATATATCCAACCATCCCCAATTGACAAAAGAGAAACTCCAAGATAAGATATACCAATATCCACACATCAAGATTCATCCATAAAACTCTAATTCATCCTCTAGAAAAAGTACGAAATTCTCAAAAGGGAGAAAAGATCCAATCCAAAGTGATGACGAGCAAATGAACTTATCTCACTTTTATTTATACACTATTTAGGAGTTCAAATTAGCATCCTTGGCCTACATAAGCACCAAAAATTAAATAATGTTCTAATAATTCAACTTTTGGTGACAAGGCCACTAAGCTAGCACATTAAGCCTCTCAAGAGGTCAAATAATAATCCAAGCGTGTCGTAGGGCCCTCTAAGAAGGCTAATGAGATCCATCGGTGCCATAATGAAGAATAAGACCCTCAAAAGCAGTGGACAAGGGGTTGGCCCCTTGTAATAACCTGTGGTGCTCCAAATGACATGTGGGGGCACATAAGTGTCCTCACAGGTCTCCAAACAGATCAAAGATGCATGTAGAATGTTTGCAAGGGCTAGGATGATGGTGTAGGTGATGCCACATCATTGTGAAAGTCCTGGATCATTTTCCAAGTGTATGGTGCAAATCTACGGCTAGCTGGACATGATGGATCAGGTGCATCTTCCTTGTCCAATAAGTGAACAACAGGAAATATCTGAATGGTTGTGGGGACCCATGGAATGTTTTCTGGTGCTGTGGAGGCCCATGGATCTCAATGCACACCCTACATGTGCCAATGTAGCCCTCTGAAGGGTTAGGACCCTGTATAGGGATACCAAACCCAAGATGGAGACCATCTGCAATCCTACATAAGATCCATTGTGTCCCCTAGCCTTCCAGTACAACAAGTCATTAGAGAAATCGAGTAAATGGGCTTACAACTCATGGACCACAAGTGGGGACTTTATAATGGCATCCCTTCCATAATGGGCTTCAGGATGTGCCAATGTCTCCTAAACTCCAAATGGGTTAGCCAAGAATCCTATTGTGGTTTCTATATTTAAAAGGGATAATATATTCAAGGTACATTATTCAAAAGGTAGTGACATGTGACAGATAAGTGAATGAAGTAGGGGGATGAGAAGTGGCAGCCTTGGGCCACATGCTCAAGTACAAGGGTAGCTAATAAGAGTGAAGTCCACACTTGGGTTTATAATGTATAGAAGGGAGAAATCGTGGCACATGAGGTGCCTCTACCTTGATTTTTCCAACCTTCTTTATATGCCTTTTATCTTTTTATGATTTTCTTTGATTAACTTCTCAGGGCTCAAGGGGTAAGTGCATAATGTATAAGATATATCAGTGAATACCCCCTTTAAAGGTAGGGCGGTTCATTGCCCACTAGGGGTTGGGACAATCATGGGTTCCTATATGATGAAAGAGACCCATAGAACCTATAGAAACTAGGGTGGTGTCCATGATGATGGGGTAGAGCTCATGTATTGGCTTTTGCCCACGTGCTAAACGTGTTTGTCCCAACCATCTGTTACATTTTGTGGTACATTTTCTTGTTGAATGTGACCAAATATGCTTTTATCTTTCTTTTTAGCTGCATCAACCTCTAAGCTTCATTCCAGGCCATGACCCAAGGTGTGCGTAAGGGAAAGGGGCAAGCTAACCTTATGTGGACCTAATGGAGGAATGTGTTGGAATTTCTAAGTCTAACCCGTTAGAAACCCTTCATGTACTTTCTGATTTATTCCTACCTACTTGTTCTGTTAATTAACAAGTTATTTACCATGTAAATACTGGAAATAAATACAAGTACATGGTCAACACATTCCAAATCATCAACTGAAGGAAAAGCACACAAGTGACACCATTGTTTTTGGACCAATGTCCCCGGAAAAACCCAATGCGGGAAAATCAGTGCAGTTATCTGAGGGTTTTATTATTATGCAGTTTTTGAATACAATCTGGGTGCCAAAACCAGCTCACCCAACAAAGAATAATATCGGCAGTAATACTTCTCCGTTGGAGTCGGATGCTCTGGCTGAAACCCCAGATAAACACTCCAATAGCTCCTCAACTCCACTCTACCCCACGAAAATCCCCAGCGTCAGCCTCTTTTGCCCTTTGCGTCAGCTTTCCCAGCAGTTCCGGCAGTTCCCAGTAGTTCCGACTTCTACCCTTTGCGTCAGCTTTCCTGACTGTTTTGGCAGTTTCGGTTGTTCTCGGCTATTCCAGACTCTACCCTCTACGTCAGCTTTCCCTGTTGTTCCGATTGTTCCCGGTAGTTCCAACTTCTACCCTCAACGTCAGCTTTCCCAGCTGTTCCAACTATTTTGATAGTTCCAACTGATCTCGACAATCCCAGTTTTTGCCCTTTGCATCAGCTTTCCCGGTTGTTCCGACAGTTCTGGCTTCTGCCGTCTGCATCAGCTTTCCCAGTTGTTGCGCTGATCCTCCCGGCACTATCTCTGCCTCTCTACTTCTATATTCACTGCCCCTCAGCTGCAACTCTAATCACTCTCTCAACTTCCTTAGCAGACCCTGCCCCAGAAAGTCGAAATCTTGATCAACTCGATGTGTTCTCTAAGTGACCCTCAAGCCTCCTCTTATACTTTTCTCGTCGACAAATCAACAGCTGAGATTAAGTCCCTAAACAATGACTAAGATTAGATCTCGCTTGATCCATGACTTTTGAACCATTCTAACACAGTTTTATATTAATTCACATTAATCTAAACTTAGGGACTCCATTAAAAATATTAATTATTTTAATATCTCCCAAACTGTTTAGAATATGCCCAAACCCTTTCTGGGTATTGGAGATCTCATGTGCCTTAGCCTCTCCACCAAATTTCGTGGCTAGAGCACATCCGATGCTACCCCAAATCAACCGGAATGTAGACCCAGGTTGGAGAAGTATTGGATGTGGTAATAATGAGTGGTAAGAGGGTACTATAGGCAGATAAGGGAGCAGGACCACACAACCAAAATTAGGGTTTCTCATGAAACACCATCCCTAAAGCCAAATGGTCGGTAAAAGAGATCCCACGGGACTAGAATCCAAGGTTAATATCCAAAAAGGGTCTAGGGAACAAGAGCACAAACCCAACACATTTTTTCTGTCGAAACCCCCCATTAATCCATGCTTAGAAGTGTCCATGATAAGAAAAATACAATACTCAATTACCAAATGACAAGGCATACCATTAGGTTCGAGAGACCCACCTCCCAACATATGATCATGGTAGATGGGCGAGGGACCACATGGCTGGCTCGGGTGGTGGAGAAATGACACAATAAGTTAGCTAATGGCTGCTGGCTGCCTGAAGACCATCTTGGAGAAAAAAACTCTCCTAGGGATAACACCCAAATCAAGAGAATTAAGTGGTGCATGTTTCTGTGGTATCACAAACACTAAAACTGTTTTGTTTTCATACTCAGCGATCAATGTGTTTGCTAGGAAACTATAATACTCAATTACCAAATGACAAGGCATACCTTTAGGTTCGGAAGGCCCACCTTCAAACATACGATCATGGCAGATGGGCGAGGGACCACTTGGCTGGCTGAGGTGGTGGAGAAATGGCACAATGAGCTAGCTAGTCGCTGCAAGGGGCTGCCGGCTGCCGGCTGAGGACCATCTTGGAGAAAAAAAAATCTCCTAGGGATAACACCCAAATCAAGAGAATTAAGTGGTGCATGTTTCTGTGGTAGCACAAACACTAAAACTGGTTTGTCTTCATGTTCAGCCATCAATGTGTTTGCTAGCTTATTCATTGCCTGCATTCAAGACTCAAAATTAACAATATTAGTCCCTTCATTTGGTAAATGGTATGGAAAACTAATTTTTTTTACAATAGCGCCAATCAATTCAGCATCAAGATAGCTTTTATCTGTACCACAGGTATTATCAAGACGCTTCGTATCCATCTTATTAATTTAAAAATCAATCAGAAGGTCATCACAAGGTTTAAGGATGGAGCTAAACCTATCATCAAAGGCTGATTGATATGACCTTGAGGCAAAATTTCGATGGAGCCTTGCTTCTTCAAACAGGCCCCTTCCCTTTGTTCTTCCACCAGTGTTATAGACAGAAAGTGATACTGCTAGCAAACTATTTATCTCTACTCAGATTACCTGTATGCCAGGGAACCAATTTCATATCCTCAAATTTTGTTACATTTGCAATCTTTTCTTCAGGAGCATTTGGAGCACAAAGGAGCTGGCTTTCTAGGTTATCAACATTATCCACACAGATTGAATGCTTGAAGCATTGCTGCTCATTTTCACAAACATTGAAATCTATACCTTGCACTAGGACAGCATCATGACTAGTCTCTGTTAAGAATTTTTTTTAATGTGCATTTGCTAACTGAATTCCATGGACAACAATTATATTATTATCACCGTCTCTCAAATCAACATTATACCCAACTTTATTACCATTGTACTCTATGGATATGTCACTAAAAATATTGACGAACTGTCCCTATTTTGCCCTGAATGTGAAAGTGAACTTAGTTATGGCTTATGAATGGTTTTCCCCTAAATCTAGGCTATATTTATCATGCCAACTCACCCTTTTATCTTCATCTCCCTAGGGACCAGCAATGCAATCTGTCACATGATGTCTATCAAGAAATGCCTCATCATCAAACTTTAGCGACAGCTCAAGGTCCTTCTTCAAACCTGGGACTTCTTCTTTAATAAGGATAGGATCAAAGCTATTCTCTGCTCCAAACACGCTGATATCTTCTTTACTATCAGCATCTTGTGTGGCATTGTCCTTATTGGTAAGCCATGGTATATATTCCAACCATGAAGGATGTTCTCTGCCACAGTATTGCTCCAAATTAACTGAAAAATTAGCGCTACTAAATCTGGTGGTCATGAGATTCATGGCTGATGTCTGCTCAGAGTTCCACACTTTTGGATATTGTGTCGAATTCCCTTTCAGCCATGCTGCAGAATCATTACCAGATTTCTCCTTGGTAAAAGTGGGTTAATATACTGAAGTTGTAATACCATTATTATATTTTGGAAAGAGACATAATCCTTCCCTTTCATCTAAAATGCCATCGTCTTCAATGGGCCCAGATGGACTCTTTCCTATATCATACTTATGACTGTCGTCGTCAAACATGTAGAAGAAACCCTTATCAGAAAACTTATAGGGCTGCTGAGGGTGCTCATCATTTATCCCTTGCTTCTCATGCCAATTGCTGCAACTTATGGTGCTTTTGAATAGCAGTGCTCTTGTCATCAGCTTCACCTTTGGCAGCTGTAAGTTCTTCTCTATTGTGCTCAGAGTCATCATCTAGAAAGATGAAGAAAAGGCCCTTCCACTCATTGGGCAAGCATCCCTAATTTGTTGTGTCAAGGTGTGGCTGCTCCTTTTCTTCGTTAGCAGGCTCATCATCAAAGGTAAATTATGTGGTATTCTCTTCTTCTTTACAGCCATGGGGGACTTCACACTCATAGCCAATACCCCAATCTGCAGCCCAGAACTCCTCCATAGCTTCATCACTTGCTTGGCCATCTATGGGACAATGGCCTTCCATGTCCATGGTTTTGTTGCGGATCACCCCATTCTTCTTCTGGTATGTCAAGCTCTAGAATTTCTTTGGGAATGAAGAAAATCTGATGGTTACCTTGATGAGAGATGCAATAACATATCAAATGCCTACAACACCTGTCAGGTCTTCTTGATATTTCTACAACACCATATCAATTTCCTTACTTCGCTAAATGAGTTCCATTAGGAAATCCACATTAGCAAGAAGAAAACTCATAGAAAGTTGCATTGAGAAGAGCATCATACCTTGCATCAAGTTTAAAATTAATAAACCGAAGAAAAAGATGTGATATATATACATACAGGATCTGAAGAAACTAAATCATCTTTGAAATATATAAACACCTTAGTCGTAGACAACTAAGCCATTACACTTTGGGTTTGAGGGTCGTAGAGTGAACATTTCCATGGAGCTTTGGTTGGCCTATATAACTGAAAATGAGTGTAGTTCCTTAGATGGCTGAGCTGATCCTTTCGAATATGAAGCAAACTTTTGCTTTTGTGCTGGTGATGTAGCCTTTGAATATGGTCTTTAAGTGAACTTTTGTGAGCTGGCTTGTTTTTGGCACATATACTACACAAGTTCCATTGAAGGTATTTCCATTATGCCAGTTTGCAATTACCAATGTTAAGTCCCATGTAAATATTGGTGGAATTTTCGATCTGTATGCTACATGAGGCTGAAAATTTGCTTAAGTGTAAGGGTTGTTTGATGGATAGAACCAATGTTGTTTATTGTTGATCAAGGTGACCTCGAACCTGAAACGTACAATTGGGAAATTTTGTATTACTATAAAGATTGTTGGTGGGGTGAGGCAGGGCCATGCCTATGCAAGAGGCAATGGAGCTCACAACAAGAGGCAATGCAGGTGAGTAAATGTTGGCATTGCAACCCAAATGGAGAGCCCCCATAGGTTGAAATGAGATTTTCACTTGTATAAAGAGATGGCCATAACCTGTATGGAAGGGTTGTCATGTGTGGAGAGAAGCATTCCCATTGGTGTAGCTTCTAGAGATCCCACCCCACCCTCATTGGATCTTTCATGGGATTGAAATAAATTTGCAAAAAACAAAGTTGTCTTGAATTTGGGGATAAACACGAAGTGTTGGTCCAATTGGAGAAGACTAAGGAAAATCAAAATTTAGTAAAGATACAAATATAAGACTTGGAAAATGCATGTGATATTAAGTGATATCCAATCAATCCCGCTCTTTTATCCACTCCTATTATTAATCAATTTTATATCCTGAATCCCATTTAATCTTGAAAATGGATGTTTCTAATATGATCTATTACTATTATAACACAACCAGAATATCTAGGAGTTTTTGCAAGTGAACGTGAATGTGCTCATATTTTTTACCTTTGTCCTCTCTTGCTAAGGAATTCATTTCTCTATGACTTTTAGGAATTCATGGTGTTGAAACATAGCTGAGTACGACTTGCTTATAGTTTGTACAAAAAAATTATGTTAATTCATGCCAAAAATGTTCATGACCAAGCAATTTTTAGTAGTTGTATCCATAGTATTTAAAACCGGAACCGATGATTGATCCGGTCCACCTATCAAACAAGATTTGATCAGGTACTAGAAAGATCGGACTGGTCAGATCTCAATGGATTAGTCTTTAAAAAAAAGCATGAAATAATTAATTTTGAATGAAAAAACTATTTTTAAGATTTAAAACCATGATTCGAATCTGTTCTAGCTCCGAAATTTTGTGGAGCGGCTAGAACACATGAGATCTCCAAGACCTAGAAATCGTTTGGAGAAATTCCACCCGGATTGTATTTTATTAAAATAATTAATATTTTTAATGGGGTTCCTAAGTCTAAACTTGGGAAAATTAAAATATTAATGGGTATTAATGAAAATATGGGTGAGAAGCTTCTAAGAGACGAGGATCAAGTCTAATTTAATCTTAGCCGTTAATTAGAGATCAGATCACGACCATTGATTTCTCAACAGGAAAAGTATAAAGGAAGGCTTGGGGTCAGTTGGAGAACACACAGACAGATTGAGGAAATCGATTTTTTGAGGTGAGAGGTTCTCAAGAGGAAAATTGATTGGGGAGATCTTGCAGCTGAGGGGTAGTGAGAATCTGAAAGGACTTTCCGGAGAATATAGATAGAAAGACGGAGAGAGCTTGCAAAGAGGCAGCGCAGTAGCCGGGAGAGATGATGCAAAAAAGTTGTTTATCACGCAGAATCCAGAACTACCAGAACTATGGGGAACAACCAAGAGAGTTGATGCAGAGGCAGCGCAGTAGTCGGGAGAGCTGATGCAAAAAAGTTGCCTGTCACGCAAAATCCAAAATTGTCGAAACAATCGAAACTATCGGGAACTGCCGGAACAACCGGGAGAGCTGACACAGAGGGCAGAGAAGGTGACGTAGGGCTAACACGAAGCTAGCACAGAAATAGCCAGGGTTAGCCAGTCTTGTGTTGGATCAGCCAGATATCTGCTGGGTGAAGCGAGGTAAAACTCACTCAGATTTTCTGCCAATTTTTTTCTCTGTAAAGTGTGAAATTCTACAACTGCAGCAACTGATTTATTTCACCTACTTATTATTCACAATAAGTTATTTATGAAATCCCTTCAGTAAATATTAAAGTAAATTCTACTGCAATTATCATACAATTACCCAGAGAAAAATACATGCACAAGAACCAATCACATCAACACAGTTATTATTGGACAGTTGTCCCCGGAAAAACCCAATGTGGGAAAACCAGTGCAGCAGATGAGGGCTTTATTAATCTTCAGCAGTAGTTGTTTTTAAAAGGAATGATTTTACAGAGAAACTGAAAGAAAACACCTAAGACTTTCCCTTTGAGACCTTCTGACACTTGGGAGACCCTTCTCCCACTTCTGCGTCACCCCTGCGTCACTCTGTGTGGCCCGACGTGGCTCTGAGTGGTTGTGCGTTCCTCTGCGTGAACTTGCGTAGGTTCTGCGTCTCTCCTCTGGACTGCGTCTCTCTCTACATTGTCCCCCACTGTCACTACGTCACCTCCTCCTCTGTCATTATCTGTTGTTGATGCCCTCCTCTTCCTCCACCCTGCAACTCTCTCTCTGAAATCAATCTCCTCTACTTGAGAATCGATTTTCCTTGAGAAACTGAGTAGCTACCGACGTGTCTCCAAATGATCCTCAAGTCTTCTCTTATACTTTTTCTGTTAATTAATCAATGACCGAGATTAAGTCCCTAATCAATGGCTAAGATTAAAATAGACTTGATCCTTGTCTCTTAGAAGCTTCTCACCCTTATCTTTATTAATACCCATTAATATTTTTATTTTCCTAAGTTTAGACATAGGAACCCATTAAAAATATTAACTATTTTAATAACTCTTCATCCAAGTGGTTTTTCTTAAAACAGTTTCTGGGTCTTGGAGATCTCACGTGCCTTAGCCTCTCCTCCCAATTTCAAGGCTAGAGTACATCTGATGCTACCAAAAATCATCACTCCCTCTTAGCAAGGAATGTGCTCTAGCAATGTTTCATTATAGAAATGTCACGTTGATCTTTTGTATCGGTACCTGTGTTGACGCTTGGCCTGCTGCCTCACATCCCATGCACTGTTGCTTCCTGTATTGCTGCCCATGACACTGCCACTTCCGCACTTGTACTGCAATTCCCTCTCAACATGCTACATCATGCTGCCCATAGCATTGCCACTGCTAACTACTGCACTGCAACTCCTAACACTTATCCATTTCTGTTACTGAAATGGATTCTTTACCATCCCCATCTTCTCCCGGAAATAAACAAACTTTATTCTTCCTAGAGCCTTGGTGAGGATGTCTGCCACCTGTTCTCCTATAGGAGTGTATCTCAACTATACTGCCCTTGTTGGACACAGTCTGTGACAAAGTGACACCTGATATCAATGTGCTTCAACCGATCATGAAATAATGGATTCTCAGAGAGCCTGATCCAACTCTGATGATCACACATGATCCTGGTCACTTCCATCCTTATCCTGAATAGATTCACAAGCAATTTCGTAATCCATATGGCTTCGCACGAAGTTGTGCTAGCTGCCATATATTCTGCTTTAGCTGAGCTCAGAGCCATTATTTTATGTTTCCTACAGCACCAAGAGGTCATTCCTGATCCAATATTGAAACAGTACCCAGTTGTACTTTTCCGATCTACTGAACTTCCAGCCCAATCTATATCAGTGAACCCACTCAGCCTGATGTCATTGCCTTTGGTGTACAATAGTCCATGCTTGAATGTTCCTTATATATACCTGAGAACATGTTTGGTTGCTGCCTAGAGCGCCCTGTTAGGTTCCACCATGAACTGACTGGGGGTGTTGACAGCATAACAAATGTCTGGCCTGGTATTGACTAGATACATCAGGGACCCTATAAGTTGTCTGTACAAGGTGGGATCAACATCTTTATCTTCTGATGCATCAATCTTTTTCCAGTTGGTGATCATTGGAGTATGCATAGGTCTACAATCCTACATCCCGAATCTCTTCAATATTTCTGTAGCATATCTCCCTTCTCCAAGGAAGATCTCACCCTTCTGCTGCCAAACTTCCAACACCAGGAAATAATGCATCTGTCCCAAATCCTTCATGTCGAATTCTATGGCTAGGTTCTTCTTGCAGTCTTTGATGAGCCTGGATGATCCTGTCAGGAAGAGATCATCCACATATAACACTAGGATTAGAGGCTCATTCTCTACAACTAGATAGTAGAGATTAGGGTCTGCGTCACTCTTGGCGAACCCAAACTTCTGAAAGTAGCCATCAATTCAACCATACCATGCCTTAGGTGCCTTTTTAAGCCCATAAAAGGCTTTCTTTAATCTAGATACATGAGATTTCTTCTCATGTGTCTCAAAAATTCTGGTTGTTCAATGTATAATTCCTCTTCTATTACCCCATTCAATAATGTCGTCCAGACATCCATTTGATGAATCACCCACCCCATCTATGTTGCAAGAGATATCACAGTTCTAATAGAAGTATACCTGGCTATTGGGGTGAAGGTTTCTTCATAGTCTATCCCTTCCTTCTGAGCATAACCCTTAGCCACAAACCTGGCTTTGTATTTCTCCACACTACCGTCTACAACATATTTGACCTTGTAGATCCATCTCAAACCTACCAATAATCTGTTCTGAGGTCTAGGTACCACTTCCCAAACATCATTGACCATTATAGGGTTGTATTCCTCCACTATAGAATCCACCCATACTTGATGTTGAACGGCCTCCTGAAAACTATAAGGTTCCCCAATCTGAGCTACTAAGGCCTGGTATCTGTCCAGTTGTCTTCGCTCCCTCTTACTATTCTTGGGTGCACCAATGAAGTCTTTTGCATCCCATAGAATCTATCAGAGTTCACGTCTCATTCTTCCATTGGTAGTAGGCACATCTATTAGTTCTTCCTCTTCCTGAGATTCCTCCTGTTCTGAAGCTTTGTTTTCAGGGGAATTTCTGGTATTAGTTTCCGTTGGTTGAAGTCGTTTGACCAACGACTCTGTCTTTTGGCTTCTCCTCGAAAGGCATTTCTCGAATTTCCTTAAAGCTCTATCTTCCATGAACTTTACATCCCGCTAAACTACTACCTTCCTACTCCCTGGAAGATAGACTCTATACGCCTTAGCATTCTTGCTATATCCCACAAGATATCATTTCTCAGCAGTTTGATCTAATTTCTTTCTCTTCTCTTCGGGTATATAGCAATATGCTAAACTCCCGAATATCCTGAAATGACTGACTTTAGGTGTCTTCCCTGTGAAGACCTTCTCAAGAGTGATTTTGCCCAATGCCTTGTGAGTCTTGTTCTGGACATAAACTGTTGTGATGCATGCTTCTACGCACAGGAATTTAGGCATATCCTAATCATACAACATTTCCCTAGTTGCTTCCACAATAGTCCTTTTTTTTCCTTTCTACTTCTCCATTCTGCTCCAGATTGTAGGGAGCTGTCCACTCTCTTCTGATGCCTTCCTTTAGCGCAAAAATCAGTGAAATCCTTGTCAACACACTCTCCACCATTGTCTGAGCACAACATTTTTATCTTCTCTCTCGTCAGATTCTCCACTAGAGCCTTGGACTCTTTGAATTGACCAAAAACCTCATCTCTGGTCTTCAGAAAGTAGATCCAAGTCTTCCTGGAACGGTCATCGATGAAGGTGCGAAGTATTCCGCACCACTAAGAGATTTTGTGGACATTAGTCCGCAAATGTCCGTGTGTATCAATCCTAGCACACTCTTGGCCCTATTGTTACTTATGGAAAACGCTAGTTTGGCATACTTGCCCAGACCGCACCCTCTTTAGAAACTTCTTCAAGGGAGTAGTGATCTTCATCATGCCCTTCGCCAACCTTAGCTCTGATACCATGTTGAGAAATCTATAGGGCATGTAGAGACCGAAAACTAAAAAAAATGATAAGCAGAACAATATGCAGTAACAGTAAGGGATTTCGAACACCTACCTGAACTGCTCTCTGCTGCTGTTGAAACTGATGACTCCGTGGTTGTTTTGATCCGATTACCGGGAAACCAATTCCTCCCAGCCAATCCAGTAAGCTTCAGAAGCTTACTGCCCCCGTGCCCAGAACCTCAGACCAAGTAAAGCTCTTCCAATGGTCAATCTTATTCCTCTGGTTGTACTCCTGATTCCTTGTTCTACTGCCCTCGCCTTTTTCTTCTCAGCCCCATCTCGGTGGTTTATATAGCCAAGGCTAAGTGGTGGCCGCCCTGTACATCTACGTCTCCACCGCTTGCTCCTGCGGCGACGGGTCTCTTCAGCCGTGAGTCATCCTACCCTCTTCGTGACTGTTGTGCTCGACTGATATTTAGAACTTTAGATTTTTATAACCTTAGCATTTTATAATTTTAGCACTTTATAAATTTCAGAATTTTATAACTTTACAATTTTATAATTTTAGCACTTTATAATTTTTATAATTTTATAACTTTAGTTTTAATAATTTTATATTTTATTTATACAAATCATTTTATTTATTTTATTATTATTATATATATATATATATATAATATCATTTTTTTTATATTTTTATTTTTATTTTATTTTTTATTTTTTAAATTAGGAGCATATAATATGTTTATGTTTATAGGAGCATATTATTATATTTATTATAAGGATGGTTCGTTACAGGGCAATAGTTAGGATGATTTCTCCTTAGCTTGATAACTACTTGTGATGTCTTTTTAATCTTTTCTTACTTATTAGCTTCTTCTTGTATTCTTATGTTATTCTTATCATCAAACAATTACCAAAACAAGAAGATCAACAATACACAAGAACACAAGACATAGGCTACAAGCTAGGGCCAAAATCTGTCCACTTGAAAGGAAAACCCAAAAATCTCTTCTCTTCTTATAGATTCTTCAATTGACGAATTCCAAGACCTCTAGACCAAAACCAATACCTCTCCAAGACCATGTTCGACCTTCTTGATAATGTGCTTCTCTTTTCCAAGTCAAACCTAGTCAAATCTCTTCTAGTAGCACAACTTCAACCCCCAGCAACATAATTTCAGCTTCTACTGCACGTCTGAAATTTTCAGCCCTCCCAACAACAGTTGCTTCCACACATGTGGACTTATTTCAGGATTCCAAGACTTCTTGAGACCTTCACTTGACTTTATCCTACTTCTAGAGCTTGAGGATGACCTAATGAGCCTTCCTTCAAATTTCTTTCTGCACTTTCTCCAAGTTCAAACCTGCAGCAACAAAATCCTAACCCAACAGCAGAAACCCTAGTCTCCTTCCTTCGCAAGTCTTAAGAGTGTTGATTTTTGGTAGCATCGCATGCGCTCTAAGCCTCAAAATTTGCAGGGATGCTAGGGCACATGTATTCCAGAATACCCATAAATCATTTTGGGAAATTCCACATGGAGACAATTTTATTAAAATAATTAATTATTTTTAATGGATGCCAAAGTCTAAACTTAGGAAATTAAAATAATTACAGGTTATTAAAAAAACTAGGTGTGAATATTCTAGAAGAAGACGAAGATTGAGTCAATATGATGCGAGCCATTGATTAGAATTTAATCTGGGACATTGATTTCTCAACGAGAAGATTATAAGAAGGACTTTGATGGATATTTGAAACATACATCGAGCGAGAGATCAGAGATCGATTTTCTCAAGAGAGCAGCACAGCAGTTGCCAGAGAAGTCATCGAGGAGATTTCTTGGAGTGAGGGGCAGGGATAGTTTTCCGTTTGCAGAGTTTTCTGATCCAAGGATACATTGCAGAGGAGGTAGGGAGAGATCCAGAAGAGATAGCGCAAAGCCACGCTGAGGCAGCGCAAACCTTGAGAGGAGATTCATAGATTTGTTGAGGAGAAGATCAAATCCAGTGTCAATAGTCGGGGTGTGAGACTAGAGGGCCAAAGGATTGAGCATCCAACCAACAAATCGATCAGCCAGAAGGAGTGACACAGTCACCATTAGCTGTGACGCAGAGGAGCGCAATGATTGCGTAGAAGCTGCATAGAGGCAACAAGGGGTTAGCCATTCACTAGTTGGATCAGTGTCAAATCTCTAGAGATAGTGTGAGGTATTTCTCACTAATTTCTCTGCCAGTCAGATTCTCTGTATCGAATAGCCAGTAAGGTATCCAAAGCTTGTATTCATAAACTAGTGCATAATAATACAAACCCTCAACTGCTGCACCGATTTTCCCGCATTGGTTTTTTCTGGAGACATTTATCCAAAAACAACGGTGTCACTTGTGTGTGTGTTATTTCTTCTTGCTTAGTTCTTATTTCCACATATAATTTAATCACTGAAGGTTGCAGTCGTATTTACTTCGATATTTAGAGTGTAACACAGTAAATACCTTGCATGAATTAACAAGTAGGGGAAATAATATCAGTTTGCTACAGTAAGGATTTGGGTCTCCAAATTTTCACAAAGAGAGAGAGAGAGAGAAATAACCAATTACTTGATCTTCATCCTTCTTCTTCCTTTGCTAGCCTCTTTCTTCTTCTCCTTCACTTACTTGATGAGATAATAAATTGTATCCATAGGAGGTTGAGTTTCCTCCTATGTATAGACTTCCAAGGTGGACGAGGTACCACAAATTAGACTGACTTCTTAGCTGGCATGCCGGCTTGGTCTTGGAGGATATTTTAACACTTTTAAACATAAAAAAACATTCTTTTTACAAGTTACAATGTGCGTGATAGGATCTTCAACATATGACAATGACTCTCTTGACTTCTTGACCTAGCACAAACCCTAGAAGCTCTCAATGGGTGCTTGACCTCTAAAATAAAAGACCTTGAGCATGAAACCCATGCTTCAAAATAGAAATAATAAAAAAAATCATTTTACAATATACAATAATCAAAAGTACATTTCATATTTATGAAGGTCGAACCTAGATACACATTTTTCAACAACCTTCATCCTGTGACGAAAAGGTTCTTGATCTCCAATACAATTGCTTTCGGCCTCCTGAGTGACTAATACAAATCCTAACACTTGTAAACAATTAAGACTCCAACAAATGTATTTCTTTGTAAATCTTAGTTCTGCAACAAATCCTCATGCTAGCAGGAAAACTAGCTCTGATACCACTGTAATGTTCCAAAATTAAAAATTTGGCAAAAAATTGCTTAACCAAGATTTAATCCTAAATTTCTCCAAACAGTAGCAGAACATGTACCATGAGATTACGGTAACAAAACAGATTTACATTATGGAAGCCAGAAACGCTGCAAACTCAACTTTTTTGATAAAGATATAATATGCCAATACAATAACTAGAGTTAGATGAGATATGGTGGCCACAAAATAGTTTTTTGCAAGTTGAACTTGGCATCCACAAAAATAGCTAAATATGATGTCCAAGTTGAGGATCTTAGTGGTCCTCACTCCATAATCACTAAAGCTCTATGAAACTCTTGAATGAAGTATCCTCAAGGAGTGTTGGGTTTTCATCTTGTTAACCATGTACATGTCGATAGTTCCAAGAAGCAAAGTACACAGCAGTGGATAAAAAATTTTAAGTCATTGTCAACATTGTAATCCCAAATTCTGCAATTTTAATATATAAATGATTTTAGTATGACTATGAAGCCATGTAACAACACTTAGGTAAGCCTTTGATTCTTAACAAAGGATTTCATTCTAGGGAGTTTTTTAACCTCCCTAAATTATTTGTGTTTCTAAACACGAGTAATTAGCAGAATTTTTCTCCCAAGCATCCCCCAAAGCTAGAGTAGAATTCTCCGATAAGGTCTTAGATGAGTCCTAGTGTTATCAAGTCAATGTATTTTTATCATACTAGATCATGTGTCTCATGTCACGGAATTTGGATGAGTCTAAAGAGGTCATGTCTATTGTAAATTTCCCCTTCTATGGGTGATCATTGTAATATCTTGATGTAAAAAGTGTTGTCTAGGAATATTTTTGGTGAATGGTTACTCATATTTAGACACCATTGCCAAAATATTTTTTAGACCCACTTAGAGGGTGGAAAAATATGTGTAATCCCCACGAGTCATTCTATTTATTTTCTGGTAAAAATAAAAAGAAAATTAATTAAGCCAGAAATTATCAAAAATTAAAATGAGAGAAAAATAATTCTCTCCAAGTCGAAAAATAGATTTTGAAGAAAAGTGACCTTCCCGAGAAAGAATAAATCTGAAGGACTCAATTCCAAGGAGAAAATCCCTCAAAAATTCGTGGGTCCAGAAGAAATTAATTTTTTGAGGTCCTCCATCAAAGGAAAAATCAAACTTTTAAGAAAAATCAAACCTTTGAACCATGGTAGTTAGGTCAAGGATCAATTTTCAAGGAAAATATGTTGGAAAAAATATTTTTTGGGCCAGGATCAAGGCCTTCATCAACAAATTCGAAATTTTCTTCCATGTCAAGGGACAAGATTTAATTTTGGCATGGACCAAGAAGCAACTAGTCGTTATTCTCCGAGAACAAGTCAAACTAGCCATTTTTCCACTTAGGGTTCTCACACTCTCATATTTCTATATAAGGTAGCTATTGAGCTCCTCAATGATCATCTTGATATGGTCTGGTAATGAAATATCATAAGCAAGCTGTGAGTCATGTTGTTGGATGTAATTTTTATTTTGCAATAATAATATCAAAGACTTTGGAGGTATATCTTGCGATGGTGCTCCTTTTTTGCTTCTCGTGGTAATGTTTTTCTAGATCTTGTTCGTAATGCTCTACTAAATAATAATGTCAAGTTATTATGTCATTTGCAAACAGTTGGATTATCTACTTGCAAAAGTATCTTACATTGGATATTGGGTTTAGAAAAGCATTCTAGTTAACTCAATCTAACAGGTATCTCTAGATCTTAAGGGTTTTAATGAGTATCTAGCCCCTTATGATCTAATAATCTCATTTCAAGTGTGTAGAGATTATATGGTATTCAGATCTCTGGCATGAGGAGAAGTCTTCAGTTGGACCAGCCAACTCCCAAGACAAGAGGCTTAGAAGCCCATTGTGTTAAATTTCTCCAAGGATTATCTAACTATTTGTGTGCAACAACTTGGCCATGGCATTAAATTAAAAGATTATTTCTCCACCCAAATTTTCTTCTAATTCAATTGTGCAAATAAAGTTAGATCTGCTCATTAGAGCTTGTAAATTCAGATTGTGAATATTGTAAATAATTGCATAAATTATTCTTACTAACCCTTGTATTTTCATAGTGCATATAGCTTCTTGGGATTTTTTAGTTTTGATTTTATATTAGGTGGATGTCTAGGGTTTACCTTTCATTTTTGCAGGTGGATTGGTTTCAGATGAAAAAAGGGTACACATTCTAAAGGCCCTAGGCCCTAGCCAGCCTAAAACGGCTAGGGTTTAGGGCTGTTATCACACCTTTTAAAGGCCCGTCTGGCAGATCTAAGAGAGTCTCAAGGCTTGTTTAAGAATTTTTGTGGCCCAAAGTCTGAACGATAGCCCACTCAGGCAGCCGCTAGGATTTGAGGCTCTTTAGCCCCAGCCGCAGGAGTTGTGAAAGCAATATTAATTAGGCTGCAGGCCTTATAGGCTAGGTTACCCTAGCTGCAGGCCCTGGAGGGCCAATAAAATTCACTGCAACTGATCATCAAGGCTAATCTCCTTTCTTGCAGAGCTAAACAAAATTTCTTCAAGGGTTTGGTGCTAATTTTCTATTCAAAAAATATTCTAATCCATTTGAATGCTCATAAAATTTGTTTGAAGACTAATCTGACCTTTTCTGCAGGCCTAGCAAAATTTTAGGAGGATTTGGTATTTGGTTTTTCATTGATAATCTGCCATTTTAAGACCTGATCCAATAAATTTTGCTAACTAACATTTGTTTTGCAGGCTTAAGCCTTATACATCTTGGACAGGGGTTTTAGTATTTTATTTTGGGCTTGAATTTTGTTGATTTCATCAAAAAATTGCTCTCTAGCCCTAGATGCAAGGCTTTGGGACTCCTTTGACCTAGCTGCAAAGCTCATGGTCTGCAACTTGCCTCATTGATTTCAGGACTAATACTTCTTGGTTGCAGGGGTATCACATCATTTTCCAAGACATAAATCACTGATCTGTGGTTAAGATGTTGTCATTTGAGTTCTGTACTTGGTATATCAGTCATTGAGGGAGGGTTCTTTAGAGGTTTTTCTCGTCTAGTCGTGAGCATATTGAAGCCTAAACATAACTCAGATCTGAAGCATCCATTGCAGACCTTAATCTCAAGAGCAACAAATCATAATCGGTCCGAAACAATAAAGAATTAACACATAACAATTGCATATTAGTCATAAGTGTTTTTCTCTTGTTCTTACACCTTTGATGACTGATCTTATGTGACTGTGTTACAATCGTTTATTGATCTTAGTATGGCAGAGGTCTGATTTAATACTACCGTTGCATCTCTGAAGACTGATACAATGTTTCTAGCTTCAAAATTGGTCATTGTGCAGCAACTCTTGTTCCTTGCATTTTGTAATTGATCTAGACTCCAGTAGGCTGATATCAATTAACAATAAGCTACTGTAGACTGATCTTATATTACAGTGGGCTGATTTGAAGGTCTAACATAAGTGCTCTTGGTATCTAACATGATTGTTGTGCATTGGCTCTCCCTCACTTGCATTTGTGATTGATCTTAACTTAAGTGGACTGTCATACACTGGCAGTAGGCTACAACAATATAATCTCTTGTTGATAATAGCCCACTGAATGTCTAATGCATATCTAACAAGTTAAATCACTAGCATTTGGGCAACAGATTGACATTTTCTTCTTGCTTCATATTTTGTTGAGTAAAACCGCATCATCTCACTAACCTCTTCTTGCATTTCTCATACTTGCGTTTCATTATTGTATTGCATGTTTGCATTGTTAGAGTTTAGTTACATTGCACGAGTTGTCTCTATCTTGCCTAACTTCATCATTTGTGTTGCAATTCATCATCTAAATTCACTGTTAGCAATCTCATCTTATTGCTTGCAGTTGTGCTTTCATAATCTTGTAACTTTCTCTTGTTCTAATTTGGTAATCTAATAATTGAAAGAGAACTCTAATAAACACACATAAGTGATAAGGATATATTGCTATCATTTCCATAATCGTCTCATTGAGCTTCATTAAAGTGCTTTTCTAATTGGATCTTGTAATCTTGGCTAATAAGTGATATTGATGTATATTGGTTACGCGTGATCTTGTCTTGCATGTTCATTTGGGGTAGCATCAGATGTGCTCTAGACATGAAAATTGGTGAAGAAGCTCAAGCACATGAGATCTCCAAGACCCAGAAATGGTTTGGGCAGATTGTACCCGGTTTGGGAGATATTAAAATAATTAATATTTTTAATGGAGTTCCTAAGTCTAAACTTAAGAAAAATAAAATATTAATGGGTTTAATATAAAATTGGGTTAGAAAGTTCCAAAAGTCATAGATCAAGCCAAATTTAATATTAGTCATTGATTAGAGATGTAATCTCGGCTGTTGAAGAACCAACAGGGAAAGTATAAGAGGAGGCTTGAGAGTCAGTTGGAGAAGACACCAAAGTGATCAGTCAGTCGATTTACTAGAGCGAGGTTGCTAACTAAAGTTGAATCAGTGATCAGCAGCGAGGGACAGTGAGTACTGGGCAGAGAAGCAGAGATAGTGTCGAGAGACCAGCGCAGAGGCAGAGAGGCAGACGCAGAAGCCAAAGCAAACCACCTAGAGCCCAGCATAAACAGCGCAGAGGCCAGAGGGCTTACGTCATCCACGCAGAAGGCAGCAAGAGTGACACAGAGGGTCCCAGAGGCTGCGCAGTGCCTCAGAGGGCTGACGCAGAGGCCAGGAGGGATGATGTAGTGCTTCAATGTTGCTAGAGGGGGTTTTGTGGGGCAGGTTTTCTGAATACCTCTTTTGAATAGAGAGGTATTACTGCTGGTTTTTATTTCTCTGTCGAGTGAACCAGTTTGGCACCCAATTGTACTCAAGGATATACTGCATAATAAATAAACCCTCAAAATTGTTGCGCCAGATTTCCCACATTGGCTTTTTCCGGGGACGAGTTGCAAAAAGTAACGGTCTCACTTGTGTGTTTGTTTTCTTTCAGTTGTTGATCTGTAGATGGTTGAGACTGTATTGTGTTTAATTCATTATTTATATGTTTTAAATAACTTGTTTGTAATTAACAAGTAGAAGAAATAAACCAGAAGAATACAAATTAAATTTCTAACGGATAGACTTAGAAATTTCAACATGGTATCAGAGTGTGGTTGTAGATCACATGAGAGTTGAAGGCATCAACGAAAGCATACCATTTGTAGTAGAATCAGTTGTCCCAAGTGACAGAAGTTGATCCTTGTACAAAGCGACAAAAGAAGGGTTGACACAAAGGGATTGCGTCATCAGTTCGGGCCAAAGAGAGGCCAGCGCAGAGGTTGAGGAGGGCAGAAAAAGGCTCACGTAGAGACCAGGAGGGTTGATGCAGTTGGTTGAGGGAGCATTTTTGCCAGTGCCAGGTTTGTGCAAAGCCTAGAGGCTCAATCCTTCACTTGCTGGGGCATAGGAAGCTGTGGGCAGTTTGCGAGCGTGAAGCTGGTGGCGTATTGTGCGTAGAACAGTACCTAACAGGTCAAAACCAAGGTAGAGGGAGTCGCTACCAAGGCGGATTTCTAGCTAAGAAATCCAGATTAGTGTTGCATGTGCACAGAAGACCAAAGAGGTACGACTTGACAATTGGCAGGAGGATTTCTAGAAGGGAAATCGTGACTCAGATGGAGTCTAGTAGAGAACTTCTAGGTGGGAAGTAGAGAGACTCAGTAGGAGTCGAAGAGAGAGCTTCCAGAGGGAGTAGAGAGACTTAGACGAGTCGACAAAAGGAGAAGAGAGATGGCCATGAAGGGTCTGAGGGATCAGGACAAGCTAGACGGGTGTTCACATTTGTGGTTTAGAAGGTCAGGATCCTGTCCATTCTAAATAGACATCGCACCAAGGCCTTCGCCTTGAGAACAGTGGCTATCCTAGTTGACCCAGCCGATAATGAGAAGTACAAGGAGGCAATGGCCAAGGCAAAATGTATCATCCTTAATGGGGTCAAGGATCACGTGGTCCAACATATTGTCGAGAAAGAGACGACAAAGGAAATGTGGGACGCCTTGAAGACATTGTACTAGCATACTTCCATGCAGAGGAAGATGTTACTTGAGAATCAACTGTGGTCATACCAGATGCAGAAGGGGTAACAGATAGATGACTTCCTCGGTCAGTTGAAGGAGATCCGGGACCAATTGACTTCCATAGGGGCCACATTGGATGAGGAGATGTTGGTGAAGACCGCACTAAACGCAGTCTCTGAAGAGTGGGAGATGTTTGTCCAGAGCATACTGGGCAGGACGAATCTTCCAGATTGGGAAGAATTGTGGGCAACTCTTCACCAAGAAGAGATCAAATGACTAAGCAAGACGGGAAGTAGCAACAAAGGAGTCTGGATCAAGAAGGAAGAGGAAGAGGATGCAGCTTTGGCATCTGCGGGAAAGCAGGAGAAGAGGAAGAAAAAGGACCTCTCCAAGGTCAAGTGCTTCAACTGTGGGGAATTGGGTCATTATGGGAACCAGTGTCCTAGGAAGAAGAACAAGGGAGAGGCGTCTTACTCTAAGGCAGCGCTAGCGAAGGCAGAAAAGGAGGTAGAGGAGGATGACGATTGTGCCATGAGTGCTCATGTACCTCTGGAGAAGAGGTGGGGAGGCATCAAGTTGTAGTCAGGAGGACTACAAGCAATAAGGGGCAGGATCCTTGAGGTGCCCAACTTCTTGGATTATACCTTGCTATGAGAGCCCCGAAGAGAGAGTAGCAGGACTGGCAGATGTTGGTAAAGACAAATGTGGATGAAGCGGCAGAGAGTGCTACAGTGCAGGAGTCCCCGAGAATCATGAGGCTAGCAGGCTGCAGCAGTGCGAGAGGCACGGAGAGTGTTGCAACAGTGTAAGATGGCACAGAGAGGTTTGCAGCGATGCGAGATGTAGGGAGTTGTTGCAGTAGCGCAGGGGCAGTAGAGGGAGCACGGGTTAGCAGCAGAGAGAGCTTCAGCATCAAGAGTGCTTCTAGCCTGACACCGATGTCAGAAGTTGGGTGGATCAGCTACTTACTTCTCAATAACTAAGTTGTAGTGCAGTAGCAGTTAGCAGTAGCACGATGCAGCATGATGAGAGGGGGTTGCAGTGTTGGCAGAAAGGACCGGCAGCAACATGGACGCAGAGGGAGCTGTCGTACGGATGCAGCAGTGGCAATGGCAGATCCATGGGCAACAGTACAGGATGCAATAGTGCAGAGGATGTTAGGCAAGGAGGCCTAGCATTAGCACAGGTATGAGTGCCGTATAATCAGAGTGATGATCAATGTGGAGTATTACTAGAGCACAGTCCTCACTAGGAGGGAGTGTTGATTTGGGGTAGCATCGAATGTGTTATAGCCATGAAAATTGGTGGAGAGGCTAAAGCGCATGAGTACTCCAAGACCCAGAAATGGTTTGGGCAGATTGTACCCATTTTGGGAGATATTAAAATAATTAATATTTTTAATGGAGTTCCTAAGTCTAAACTTAGGAAAAATAAAATATTAATGGGTATGTTAGCACCTAAATCTGCCTTAGGCTGAAGGAAGGCAAAATTCAAGGTAACCACAAACCACGCTCAGCCTGGTAGCTAGCCCTACCAAAACAGGAGAGGGGTCTCTCCGTTTCACGCTCAGTGAATAAATAAACAATATAGTCTGAGATGACTTACAATGAATATTGATTTTAGGCTAGGTAAATAAATATGGAAACAAGAGGCAATTTTTGATAAATGACTGAGTTTCTGGGATGTATGCGACCAACGAACAGCAATGGGCTGAGAATTTAACACAATGGCACAAATTACTTCGTGAGGCAAGACAGGCGAAAAGTCTAGCAATTAAATTTGAAATAATGCGGAATGGAAAGATTGTTTAGGAGGGTGAAAAGGGCATAAATAGAAGAACAGAAGAAGAACACATAACGTTAAACTTTCCCACAGGCAGAGCAATAAACATGAATTCTACCTTATCTTACTTAGAAAATTTCACTGGAAATGAATATGAATGTACTGTGAAACATAACGAAATACATATGAAACATAAAGAGAACACATTTGCTACACTCACACCACATGAATCTCATGAACCAGACCCGCTGCCTTTCATTAATTCTCTATCAAAATATACAATGAAGAACTGAGTTTCTCTCCCACAGTTTCCCAAAAATTACAACCCACCCTTTGCAAATAGTTTTGCATACAATAAATAGACTATGCCATTGGGAAATAGAACAACCTAGAGTTGGGGAGTTTTTCAAATCATTAGAAAATGGAAATGGAAAGCCAACCATTATTTACAGGTGCCGAGTTACAAAAATGACAAATTGCTTCGGTGACTACTCGCCTTCCTTTGCCACTTGGATAGGAGCCAACCTTTAGTGAAAATACTTTAAACTTTGGCTTAGGTGCCGAAAATATGTAGTGTAAATGAGTGGGCCCACTCGGAGAAAGTCGCGAATCGAAATGTCGCGGAGCGGAAGTGATTTTGGCCTTTGGATCTCTTTGCGCCGCGCCACTTTGGAGGCAATTTTGAGGTACCTGCTGGAGTCCAAATTGTGCCCAAGTGTGCATGTTGGAAAGCCTGTTTGTCTACTTTCCAACCCAAGTGGAATTTATGAATTTGGTGATCATTTGCCCCTCCAAAACTTCAATCTCCCAAGATTGCTTCCTGTTTGTCAAAATAGGGGCAGAGAGGTCAATTTTTGAGTGTTTTTGACCTCCTGGGGACTCAAAACTTGCCCAAACTTCTTGGCCATGCACCAGCAGTCATGATTTTTCATGCTGAATCCAAAAATGCAAACCATTTGTGATTTGGAGCTCCCAATCCTAAGCGCCACGCCAGTGGCGCAGCGCACAAGGAGAAAAACCCTATTTTGTGCCCAAAAAATTGTCTAGTGACCAAAATTTCCCCAAATTTTTTGAAATTTGGGCTGGAGATCCCCTATGAAGTGTTATGCTGGACCACAGAGGCTTCAGCCAAGATTCGGAGCCGATCTTGTTCTTTTTGCCTCTTTTGTCTCTTTGTCGCTCTCCCCAATTTCGCCTTCAAACTCCTTATCCGAGCCTTTGAACTCATGTTTCGTTCCCTGTAGTGATAAACCATTCGCCTCAATATGGTTTTGTCCTTGTCAGCCTTCTCTAACAGTCTCTCAAGGTGGATGTTGATATGCTCGAGCCAAGACTCTCGGTCATTATTAATCTCTTGCTCTAATGGAGTGAGTTCAATCCTGCTATGTTGGGCAGCTTGGTGATTCTCACGGATGTTTTGCAGCTCCATGATCTCATGCTGGTCCTCGGGCTGTTTGTTCCTTTGCTCCAAATACCTGATAATCCACTTAGCCCTCTCCAAATTGAGTGACAAGTCTTGGATCTCCGTTTGCTGCTCCTGGATGGTCCTCCTAAGTTTGGCACTCTCCACATCTGTATCATCATCATGAATGAGGATGAAGGCGGCCTCTCGTTTACCTGATGGCCCCTCGTCATGCATGGGCCTCTTGCCCCTATCCTGTACCTGTGTTGCCGATGTCGGAAGCGAGACCCCTTCCACCCCGGGTGGAGATAACACTCGCTTTGCTGCTGCAACAAATGTCTACTGCCTCTCTGATATGTGATGAATATCGGCATAATAGCGTTCTGACTGATGTTTGAAACATGCTACTACAAGAGGACAAGCCAATAGCTCTGTGAGTGTAGTGGGCTCCTCTCAGATGTGTTTTCCTCCCTTATGTGGTATTCTCGGTGCATGAATTTCTTGGGAGGAATCACTCACTGTTTCCTCATCCCTTTCATAAGCTAAATCAGTTTCCATATTTGCCACTGTTTGATGTTCAATAATGAGTATGAAAAGATTTTATATCACGAATAGGTGTTTGCTATTTGACGAATGGAATTGATGAGTGGGACTGTGAATGAGGGATTTTGTGCTGACTATAGGGTTATAAGGGAGTGATATGGTTTGGGGAATGAGGATTAGGGTTTAGGGTAATAATGGGAATTTGTTGTTAGGGTTTAGGATTTTGGCGATAGGGGGGTAGGATGAATGTGAATGAGAGAGGGGTAAGGGATATGAAATGAGGGGAGTGTAGTGGAGGAATGTGAAAATGATTGCAGGGAGCAAACAACAACAATGACAACTTTTGAAAACCCTAGATAGTTTTCTAGTGCACTGTGCAGCAAACTAGGGTTTGTCTTTTCACCTATTTACACACCATCAAGGAGGATGAAAACTCTTGCAATGGCACTTAGGGATGATTTACTTACTTGGAAGAATGAAGTATTTTCAATTTGGAGGAAGATTTCAATGAAATTCAGGCCTTTTAGCCCTGTGCGCCGCGCCTCCCATGTGCACTGCGCCAGTGTAAATTTACACTGGAAAATTTCTCTCAGTGCGCCGCGCTCCCTCTATGCGTCACGCTTTTTTGCAAAAGCCTTTTCGAGGCCTTCCGGGTGTCCAAATTGGGTGCAGGATAGCTTGTTGGAAAGGTCTTTGAGTCTACTTTCCAACACGACTAGAATTTTTCAATTTGGAGTTCATTTGCCCTGTCAAAAATCAAATCTCCCAAGACTGGTCAAAATGTGCCAAATGACGCTGCCTCAAGGCAAAGTGCTGTTGCAGTCAAATTTTGAAGGTGTTCCTCAACTCCAAATTGAGTTCATGATAGCTCATTAGGAATCTCTTTGTATCTAGTTATCATTTTACTCATCAAGCAAGTCATTTGGCTAACCGAGCTAGAAGAAAACTTGATTTTCCCAAGGTCACTTTAGAGGTGCATCAATTCTCCCGAGGCAATTGTATTTTTGACATTTCTCTAAAACCATGACACCTGTGTAAAAAGTGAAGGAGGTTTTTCTTCCTTCGCCTATTTTGGACAAAAACCTCTCTCAGTTTTCCAAAATTCATGTTTTCTTGCTCAGAAACATCATTTGAGTGAATTATTGGACCTTCCTTTGACCTGCAAGTATTATTGAAGCACTTTGAGAACAACAATTTGCAAACCCTAGACCTAACGAATGAAATGAGTCTTGTCCATTAAAAGATCAAACATTGACTATCATGGATTTTAATAACTTTGATGAAAAGACCTAAGCTAGCAGGTACAAGACATGAAGGGAATGAACTGACAAGACTCTTTTGTCAAATTATGGCATGCCTCTAGCGGAATGCAGCTGAGTGAATGGAGCGAGACACCTAAAAATGAGATGCAAAAAGAGTTTTGATCTCTAACGAAGGACTGACAAGATCGAATCTAGTAGGGTATTAATATAAAACTAGGTTAGAAGGTTCCAAAAGTCATGGATCAAGCCAAATCTAATCTTAGCCATTGATTAGAGATGTAATCTCGATCATTGAAGGACCAAGAGGAAAAGTATAAGAGGATGCTTGAGGGTCAGTTGGAGAAGACACCAGAGTGATCAGTCATTCGATTTACTAAAGCAGAGTTTCTAAGTAAAGTCGAACTAGTGATCAGCCTCGAGGGCCAGTGAGTATTGGACAGAGAGGCAGAGATAGTGCGGAGAGACCAGTGCAGAGGCAAAGAGGCAGACGCAAAAGCCAGAGCAGGACACGCAGAGCCCAACAGAGACAGCGCAGAGGCCAGAGGGCCTGCGTCATCCACGTAGAAGGCAGTAGGAGTGACGCAAAGGGTCCCAGAGGCTACGAAGTGCCTCAGAGGGATGACGCAGAGGGTTCTGAGGCTGACGGAGAGGTTAGGAGTGTTGACATAGTGCTTCAGTGTTGCTGGAGAGGGTTTCGTGGGGCAGGTTTTTTGAATACCTTCTTCTGAATAGAGAGGTATTAATGTCGGTTGTTTTTTCTTTGTCGGGTGAGCAAGTTTCACACCCAATTGTACTCAAGGATATACTGCATAATAAATAAACCCTCAAAATTGTTGCACCAATTTTCCCGCATTGGGTTTTTCCGGGGACATGTTGTCCAAAAATAACGATGTCACTTGTGTATTTGTTTTCTTTCAGCTGTCGATCTGTAGATGGTTGAGACTGTATTGTGTTTATTTCGTTATTTATATGTTTTAAATAACTTGTTCGTAATTAACAAGTAGAAGAAATAAACCAGAAGAATACAGATTAAATTTCTAACAGAAAGACTTAGAAATTTCAACATTGCAAACTCACTGAAGCATCTCCCATTGGATCCTCTTGCATCATAATCCTAATTTAGACTTGCATATCTAAGCTTAAGCTTGGTTGAATAGAAATATTAGGGCCACCTTCTTCATCTAACTTGAGACGCTTGACCCTTGTTTAACGGTTAAAACAAGTGACCTTGCATTTCTCTTGTGGGCAATCCCTTGTACGAACGGAGGCATTTGGGTCGTTAGAAGCAAGAGGAGGTATCATTAATGAGGACATAGCCTCTTTCCTCTGACTTTCTTTCTACAACCTTGAACGAGACTTGCTTCAAAATAGTTGAGGGGAAGGTCTTCACTTAGGAATAGGCATCTTAATAAAATTAACCAAGATTTTGCATCTCACCTAGATAAGTTTTGCATTGCATTTTGATCATTAATAATTGGGATTGAAATCACGACTGCAAGTTCTACATTGTTATCATTACACTTGTTGATCTCTTTTAGCATTGGTGCTAATTCTTCTTTGTAGCATTTGTTTATCTGGTGACTTGATGCTTTGCATCCTTGTTGTGCAAGTGTTTAATCTAATTTGTGCTTTTAAGGCACTAGTCTTTCGCTTAACATACCTTAAGGATCTAATCTAATCTAATTGGATTATGATCAAATAATCTTGCTTGCCTCATAATCATAATTCAAGTCACTAAGATATTCATTTGTGTCTCCTAAACTTGTTGATCCTCAACAAGTTCCTCATCCATCTTTCCTTTAGGGACTACCCCCCTTAGTCTGCATTTGGAGATAGCTTAAACGGCGAGAGTAAGGATCAAAGTGACAACCCCTACTCTTAGTTTTGCGCCTTGGGTGTACACTTCAGGCGACTTCACCTCCAACACTCAACAACATACCTGAGGGTTTTTGTCCTAGGGTTATAGTAGCTGGGAACTAAGTTCTCCAATTTTTATCAAGATAACATGCACAAATCCAAGATGTCCACAAATGGTCTCCTCCTCTTTTATAGATTTGTTGGACCCCTCCAAAAGTTTTATTTTATTATTATTTTAATCACTTAGTACCTGTTACTGCTCAAACTAGCAAAGGTCATAGGAGGGGATCCTATACAACTACTACTAGGTCAAGTTACAACAATGGAGCAATAGACCACTGTCACCTCAGCTAAAGCTCCCTGCTCTTTATGTACTTTCACTAATGGGAGGATACCTGGTATAAGAGGAATCACAAGGGTGAATAGATCAATGATGAGTTGAGGAATGATTCCTTAAGCCTATTCACAAGAGAGACTCAATAAAATGGCTTACTTGCTTCAGATGCAAGGTGGTAGGCTCTCTAGGAAGGGCTAAGGGGACACTTAAGCCTATGTTTGGAGAATTTCCCTTGACAAGAGGTATTCTAGACGTAAGGATCCCTAAGGAGAAATGGACTATATACAATCCTTGTAAAATTTGAGTTAAAAAGTTGTGGGAACACAAAGAACCAAAGAGTGAGGTACTTAATGTATGTACCATCATTATAATGTATATAGCTGTACAAGATAAAATGGAAAGACAATGTATTTCACAAAATAAAATATATATGGTGCAAAAATAAATTAAATATAACACATGTTTTACAAATAGTAAGGAGATTACAATACATAATATATAAAGGAATTATATATATATTATAATATATATATATTATATTATATATATAATTTTATATAAACTAAAAGGAGAATATAAAATCTACAAACTATACGAACTTAAAAGAATCCATAATATATATAAATTCAAAAGGGAACATAATATAAAGTCACAAGGAATCATAATATAAGCAATGAATACGATAAAGGTATAAATGTTTTACATTAAAAGGAATTTGATGTCAATCGTTAATGCAGGTGGTAGATGCCTACTTAGGCTTCAGCTAAAGTTTATCACCTTATCCCCTCATTGTAGAAACCTCGAACAAGGAATAACCATTTGGAGGTAGAACAAGATTCTATATAAGATGGAAAAGGCATTTCAGGAAGGGGAGTTCATTTTTTGGGAGTTAGAGAGAATTTTGTGAAACCAAAGGAGATTTTGGGAAGAGATGGGAATTTCTAACAAAATTACAAAGATTAAGTTTGATTGTTCTTGGAATTTTGGGCACGAGGGCCAGAAAATTTGTCTTCTGGATCTGGGGACGGTACAGGTAGACCCCAGATAGGCTAGGAGGTAAAGGGATGTTTGGTAACTACAGTAGCAGGAACAACCATAGTCTAAAACACCTTCAACTTTTTCCAGGTATTCTTCTGCAAATTTAAATTTTAAATTTTCATGCATGTCTCGTTAAAATTTGTAGTCAAGGTGCTACATAAAGTGGGCCCAAACTAGGTCAACAATATGGAGTTGATCAACAATAGAGGGACTATGAAAATTCCTCAACAGGAACCCCCACTGCAGCAACTGATGATATTACTCCTATTTGTTAAATTCCTTTAAACAAATTATTTGCAATTTCCTATGAAAAATATAATAATACATACATTGTAGCCTTCACTTAATTAAATATTATGCAGAAACAAGAGACTAAGCAAGAAAGAAAGTACAACACACTAGACACCATTATTTTTGGACAAATGTCCCCGAAAAAACCCAATGCTGGAAAACAAATACAGCAGTTATGAGGGTTTATTATTATGAAGTAGTAGTTCTGAATACAACTCTGGATGCCCTTCAGGCAATCCAATTACAAAGAAAAGGGCAGTGGCAGAAAACTTAGTGAGATTACCTCACTCCACCCAGCAAATCCCAGTTGATCCGGCAGCTGAACTAACTGTCCCCAGCTACAACTACGTTGCCCCTTCGCAGTAACGGTGTGGGCCTGCATGGAACTCTCTGACACTCTGCATTAGCTCTGGATTGGTTCTCCTTGCCTCCTAGAGCTCTGAAGTCAACCCTCGTGGTTGATCCAGCAATTCCCCGACAAATTTTGAACTTCTACTAGAAGATAGCTCTGCCTCTGCGCTAACCCTTCAAGCTCTGCGTCAAGCATTGTGTGGGCCCTCCTGGCCCAACGTCAATCCTTCCTGGGTTTTTGTTGCCTCCATTAGTGCTTCTCTGCCTCTCTACTGAGTATTCAAGGTTCCGGAGAAGATACTCCAACCCAACTATCCCTGCCCCTCAACTGCAAGAAATCTACTCGATCAGAATTTCCTCCTGAGAACTTCTCACTTTAGAAATTCGATGTCTTGATCTCTCGATGTGTTTTCCAAATGACCCTCAAGCTCGCCTAAATAATCTTCTCGTTGACATTCAATGGCCCAAATTAAAAGCTAATAAATGGCTAAGATCATTTTAGCTTGATCATCGTCTTCTTCTAAAAGTTACACCCACAATTAGATTAATACCCATTAATATTTTTAATTTCCTAAGTTTAGACTTAGGGTCCCATTAAAAAATATTAATTATTTTAATATAATTGTCTCTGGGTGGAATTTCCCAAAACGTTTTCTGGGTTCTTTGGAATGCATGTGCCCAAGCCTCCCTGCAAAATTTGAGGCCTAGAGCACATTTGATGCTACTCCAAATCAACGAGGGCTTGACTTGGCTAGGGAGGAGAATAGGGTCAAAGGACTAATTTTCTTTTGAATTTCAAATGCAATGATCCAAGTGAGGACATTAACCCAAATCAACCTAGGGAGAGGAAGGATCTTTATTCTAGGGCTTGCAATATCTCGAGATTCCTCCGTTGAATTGAGTTCGAAATTGGAGGACCCCTTAAGAAGACTCCAGCATAGTTGTGGACCAATTTTCAAGGGTTTTGGATGGCTATAAAGATTTCTCTTGATTCCCCAGACGACCTTCTAGGGTTAGGCCTAGAAACAGGAGAAAGAGGGAAAAAGATGTTCGTTTAAGTGACCACCAAGGGCTAGATCAATGCCTTTCCTCAGGGGGAGATGGAGTCAAGATGATTTTGAAATTTCGATAAGCTTTCACCCAATCAAGGAGACCTTAGGCAACTTTGCATGGCGTCTAGCGCACAAACTCGGCTACCAAAGGTATTTATACTTCAATTTGCACGATTTAATGACTTATCAAGGAAATAATAATAAATTGTAACCTTTAGGAACATTCATTCACCATACAAGACACATGTAATATATGCAACAAATCAAAAGTTCGAAGTTCTACAATTTCGCATTAATTTAGGGAATTTTAGATCTAGAGTGCAAATCCCATACATTATTCATGTCACAAGATAAAAGTAAATATAAACATGAAAAAGAGCACTTACATGTATAATGAGTGTATCCAATCATCAATTCAAGACATAAGTTGAAGCTCCAAGATCAAGACGTAGTAACAAAACATCAAAATTCATCCATGAAACCAAAATCGTCCTCCAAAAGGGAATGTGGAAATCTCAAGAAGAGAAGATGATACAATCCAAGTGATGATGAGACTCAATTGAGCTTTCATCAATTCATATCCTTCCGAAAGACTTTGATTTGCCTAATGAAGCCTCAAATAATAAAATAATGCGCAACAATAACATCCCTTGGTGACAATCCCAGGAAGATAACTCCATAATACAACAATAAGCCTCCAAAGAGGGCAAAATAGTGAATCCAATGAGTTATTCGATCCTTGAAGAGGCCTAGTGGAGTCCAAAGTGTGCCAAGGTGAGAGAATAGGCTGCAAAGTTGCAAACATAGTGACCAAGAGGGTGGCCCCTTGATATCCAAGCAAATCAAATGTGATGCCCCAAAGTGGGTGTGGGGGCACAAATAACATCCTCATGGCTGTCCAAGTGGAACAATAATGTTGCATACCATCTGTAAGAGCTAGAATGATGATATAAGCCCTCCTTTGGCTCCCATGGTGAGACACATCCTCATCTGTGTGAAATTTTATCTATTGTAGCTACTGGAAATTATTCTTCTGACTAAAAATTTAATTAGCAATTTATTTGCTACGACAAATAACAAATAAAATAACTACAGCAATTTCCACCATAAAAATAATGTGGAAAATAAAATACTCGAAACCGAGAAATTCTAGCACATACAATAATTTTGACACAATTATTTTTTAACAATTGCCCCTGGAAAAACCCAACTTGGGAAAACCAGTGTAGCAGATGAAGGTTTTATTATTAATCTTCAGTAGCAATTATGAGTACAATAATTTAAATGCCCAGCGGGCAATCTAATCTGACGAAAATACTGGGAAAAATATCGTGAGAATTTTCTCTCACCCTAGAACTATTTTTAGCCTCTGAAATTGCCTCCCTAGCCTCTTAGCTGAGTGTGAAAATTCCTACATCCAAGGAACCCCTACTGCAGCAAATCTTAATCTACTTCACCTACTTGATTTTAATATACATTATCAAGTTATTCTCTGAATACTGAAGCAAATTACTTCTGCAACCCACACTACTTAAAATTTGATTACATAAAACAAAAAACTGAACAAAGAACAAGATACATAGGACACAGTTATTTTTGGACAAAATAGTCCCCTAAAAAACCCAATGCGGGAAAACCGATGCAACAACTCTGAAGGTTTTCTATTATTAAGCAATAATTTTGAATACAAATATTGGATGCCCTTCTGGAAATCCATTGACAGAGACAATACAATGGCGGATAAACTAAGTGAGTTTTACCTCACTACACCCGGCAGATTTTGGCTTATTCGACAGCAAACTGGCTAACCCCGGCTACTTCTGCATTGGCCCTGCGTCAACTCTGCGCTGTCTCTTCTGCCCACTGCGGCAACCTTTCCGACTGTTCCGGCAGTTCCGACTTTCGGCGTGGAGGGCAGCTTCCGCTTCTGCGCTAGCTCTACGTCAGGCCTGCGTGGCCCCAGATTGGCACAACGTCAGTGCTCTTCATTGTTGCATTGCCTCCAGTAGCTTCTCTTCGCCTCTCTATCAATACTCCTAAACTATTCCTGCCCCTCTGCTGCAATTGGTCACCTAGTTCGAATTTCTCAACTTCCTAGCCCCAGAGATCGAACTCCAGATCAATTCGTTCTCTCCATGTGTTTTTCTAAATGAACTCCAAGCCTCCTTATACTTTTCTTGTTGAAACTTCAACGACCGAGATTAAGTCTCTAATCAATGACTAAGATTAAAACATGACTTGATCCGCCTTTTAGATCATTCTCACCCATATTTTGATTAATACCCATTAATATTTTAATTTTCCTAAGTTTAGACTTAGGGACCCCATTAAAAATATTAATTATTTTAATAAAATACAATCCGGGTGGAATTTCACCAAACGATTGTTGGGTTCTTTAGAACTCATGTGCCTTAGCCTCTCCACAAGGCTAGAGCACATCCGATGCTACTAAAAACTAACACTCCCTCTTAGCGAGGAAAGTGCTCTAGCAACAATGTCCAACTACATGTTGCTCTATCTCTGAAGCATCTCCTTTCCGCACTATCGCTTCCACAATCACTGTGTTGCTACTACTATTGTACTATTGCCCATGACACTACCACTGCCACTGCTGCATCTGTACTACAACTCCCTCTAAAATGCTGCATATGCTATGCTACTAGCACTGCCACTACTAACACTGCATCTGTATTGCAACTCAGTTGCTGAGAGAAGCAACAGAAAAATATCCAAAATTACTAAACTTAACTATGTTCAGTGTAATACCATGAATGTTGGAATATGTCTACTACTAGTCTCTCACACTCTGAATCTTCCGCGTTGCTGCTGACTTCTACATTGCTACCAACCTTGCTCTGTGCTGATCAGTCTTTGGTCTCAGGCGACTGCATCTGTCTCTCCAATCGATCCACTACATCATCTAAAACTAAGTCCATCTCACTACTGCTAAATCTTGGGCTCCTGTAGCAAGGTGATGATCCAAGATTTAGACTCCTCAAGGATCCTGCCCACATGTAGTCCTCCCGACTACAGCTTAATATCGCCCCATTTCCCTCCTGGAGATGCGTGGACACTCATGGAAAACTCATCTTCATCAAATTTTGCTGGAGCAGCCTTAGGATCATGTTTCTCATCCTTATCCTTCTGCTTCAAAGGACACTTGGATGCAAAGTGGCCCATATCGCCACATCTAAAACATTTCACCTTCGAAATGTCATTCTTTCGCTTCTTCTTTTGTTGTCCCTTTGATGCTAGAGCCACATTCTCCTCATCCTCCTTGGTCTTCGTGCCACTCCCATTACTGCCATTGAGGCTGACCTTAACCAGATCCCTCCTTAATTCTTCCTGTTGAAGGGCTGCCCACATCTCCTCTCATGAAGGTAGTCTTTCCTTGCCCAATATACTTTGGACAAAGACTTGCCATTCATCCGAGACTCCATTCAAGGTCATCCATACCAATGTTGCACGAAGCGGGAGCGAAGCGGAAGCGTTTTTTGGAAGCGGGGACGCCGAAGCGTCATTTTCCAAAAATCTAGGAAGCGAAGCGTCTGCGGAAGCGTCT
>APFE031371891.1:63858-87185 GCA_000404065.3 Pinus taeda | reverse complement strand
CCCCCGGCCGTCAAAGCTCGAGCATGTTCGTGGGCGGATCGACCGCCCACCGTTGGATGGAGGGGCGGGAGATCCAACGGCTGGCGGTGATCGGGATGCGCCGGTGGGTTAACTCAGTGGGGGACCCGCCGGGAATTTAATAATAAATTTAATAAACGAGCGCGGGGAGGGTAAAAACCATAGGTTTTTGGGTTTTGTCGGGTTTTCCGCCTGCGCTAATTTGATCTAAAATTTATTTTTTAAACCTTAGGACAGTGGGTTTTAGTGCGGAGAAAGGAAAAAGAGGGGTTTTTTGATTTTTGCAGAAGGGTTATGGGTAAAAGGGGTTTCCCATAGGATTTTCTTTGCACAATGAGGGTTTAATGAGCAAGATAAGGTGGAATGAGGGGAGAAGCCTGAGAGGTTCATCAAAGTGACCAGGTGTCATTTTGATTCCTTTGATCAGAACCTATGGCTATAGCACCAGGGGAGGATATTTATAATCATTTTGGGGTTTATACACCGTGGTGTTTATAATAATAGGAGAAATGGGGTATAGGGAGCTAAGTAATAGAGTTAGTAGTTAATATGGAGAAAACACATAAATGAGGAGTAGTTCAAAATGAAAAATTTTGCACAAGAAATGTGGCTTTTCCAAACCATAAGAATGTTAAATATTTGAATCTCTTAAGCCTTGTGCTACCTGGGGAGGGAAGTTAGTAAGGAGGATTTTACACATGAGGAACAGGGGAGTTAGTCATGCTCCAGTGCTTTTCTCCCTGAGGATATTTCAGCAACTTTGACCTTGGAAGATACACTATTTCTGCAACCCAGCTACCTACCCAACTAGATTTCCTAGCATTTTTTTGTTCCTTCTTGGAGGGTGCACTTAGACTTGCAAACCCTTTGGATGCCTTTTTCTTTTCATATGGCTTTTTTCCTTTCATTTACTATCTAATGCAACCTTATTCCATCCAAGTCCAGATTAGACAGTTGGGGACTTTGTTTCTCTACTATTAATGATCTGCCAAGATTAAAACAGTTTGGACAGATATCATTCTCTATTCTACAACAAAAAAAATTGAAAGCATGGCATGGTCCAGATTAGACTGTTGGGCCATCCATCAAAAGTAAGTTCCATGGTGGGAACTGAAAACAGGCATTAGTCTTTTCTGAGGAATATGTGATCTTCTGCATCATCAAAAGCAGAGCATATTTGGATGGACCTTTGAACCTCCAATCATTGGAGACTATGAAACTATTGGTAATAGGTACTAAAGGGCGCCCAATGTAAACTCATTCTGGTGGGGTCGTTTGAGGGCGTCCATGTCAACCGGCGTTCGCACGAGGTAGCGAGGGCGTACATGTGAAACTCGTTCAGCGGGTTGAGGCAAGGGTGCGCCCGGGCGAATGAGCCCGTATAAAAAATGCTAAGTTGTGACCCGAGGTTGGCTTTGTGCACGTTCGTGCAGCTCGTTTCTCCAGCTCTCCCTTGTCCCTTCATTTCAGTGAATCATTTGAGGGTGTGCGTGTGAACTCGTTCGGGTGGGTAGGGCGAGGGTGCGCCCGGGTGAATGAGCCTGTATTGAAAATTCTAAGTTGTGACCCAAGGTTGCCTTTGTGCACTTTTGTGCAGCTCGTTTTCCTGGCTCTCCCTTGTCCCTTCGTTCCGGTCGTGTGGTCACCCATCTAAGCTCGTTTGGGTGGGTCGGGCGAGGGTGCGCCTAAGCGAACGAGCCTACATAAAAAATGGTAAGTTGTGACTGGAGGTTGGCTTTATGCACATTCGTGCAGCTCGTTTGCTTGACTCTCCCTTGTCTCTTCATTTTGGTCGTGTGGGTGCCCATGTAAACTCGTTCGGGTGGGTCGTTTGAGGACACCCTTGTCAACTCGTTTGGGTGGTTCAGGCGAGGACATCCAGGCGAATGAGCCTATATAAAAAATGCTAAGTTGTGACCCGAGGTTGGCTTTGTGCACGTACGTGCAGCTCGTTTTCCTAGCTCTCCCTTGTCACTTCATTTCAGCCGTTTGGGCACCCATGTAAACCTGTTTGGGCGGGTTGTTTGAGGGCGTCCGTGTCAACTCATTCGGGTGGGTTGAGGAAGGGCATTCGTGTGAACTTGTTCGGGTGGGTCGGGTGAGGGTGCGCCTGGGCGAATGAGCATGTATCAAAAATGCTAAGTTTTTACCCAAGGTTGGCTTTGTGCACATTCGTGCAGCTCGTTTGCCCGACTCTCCCTTGTCCCTTCATTTCGGTCGTGTGGGTGTCCATGTAAACTCATTCAAGTGGTTCATTTGAGGGTGTCTATGTCAACTTGTTCCGGTGGGTCGGGTGAGGACGTCCGTGTGAACTCGTTTTGGTGGGTCGGGCAAGGGCATGCCCAGGCGAACGAGCCCATATCAAAAATGCTAAGTTATGATATGAGGTTGGCTTTGTGCACGTTCGTGCTGCTCGTTTGCCCGGCTCTCCATTGTCCCTTCGGTTCAATCATGTTGGCACCCATGTAAATTCATTTGGGCAGGTCGGGCGAGGGCATCCATGTGAACTCGTTCGGGCGGGTCGGGCGAGGGCGCACCCGGGCGAACGAGCCCATATCAAAAATGCTAAGTTATGACCCTAGGTTGGCTTTGTGCATGTTTGTCCAGCTTGTTTCCCCCGCTCTCCCTTGTCACTTCGTTTCGGTCGTTTGGGTGCCCATGTAAACTCGTTCGGGCGGGTCGTTTGAGGGAATTCATGTCAACTCGTTTAGGCGGGTCGGGCAAGGGAATCTATGTGAACTCGTTCAGGTGGGTTGGGCGAATGAGACAATATCGAAAATGCTAAGTTGTGACCCGAGGTTAGCTTTGTACACGTTCGTGCAGCTCGTTTTCCCAGCTCTCCCTTGTCCCTCCGTTTTGGTTGTGCTGGTGCCCATGTAAAATTGTTCGAGCGGTCATCTGAGGGCGTCCGTGTGAACTTCTTCGGGCAGGTCAGGCGGGGGCACGCTCGATCGAATGAGCCCGTATTAGAAAATGCTAACTTGTGACCCAAGGTTGGCTTTATGCACGTTCATGCAGCTCGTTTTTCTGGCTCACCCTTGTCCCTTCGTTTTGGTGAGTCGTTTGAGTGCATGCGTGTCAACTCGTTCAAGCGGGTCAGGCGAGGGTCTCCGTGTCAACCTGTTCGCGTAGCTCAAGCAAGGGCGCGCCTGGGCGAAAGAGCCCATATTGAAAATGCTAAGTTGTGACCTGACATTGGTTTTGTGGACATTCGTGTAGCTCGTTTTCCTAGCTCCCCCTTGTCCCTCCGTTTCGGTAGTGCGGGCACCCATGTAAACTTGTTCGGGTGGGTCGTTTATGGGCATATGTGTGAACTTGTTCGGGCGGGTCGGGTGAGGGCGCGCCTGAGCGAATGAGCCCGTATCAAAAAATGATAAGTTGTGACCCGGGGTTGGCTTTGTGCACGTTCGTGCAGCTCATTTTCCCAGCTCTACCTTGTCCCTTCATTTCGGTGAGTTGTTTGAGGGCGTGCTTGTCAACTTGTTAAGGCAGGTCAGGCGAGGGTGTCTGTGTGAACTTGTTCGGGTGGGTTGGGCGAGGGCGTGCCCGGGCTAATGAGCCCGTATCAAAAAATTCTAATTTGTGACCTGAGGTTGGCTTTGTGCACGTTTCTGCAGCTCATTTACTTGGCTCTCCCTTGTACCTTCATTTTGGTTGTGTCGGTGCCCATGTAAACTCGTTCTAGCTGGTTGAGTGAGGGCGTGCTCGGGTGAGCAAGCTCATATAAAAAATTGCTAGGTTGTGACCCGAGGTTGGCTTTGTGCATGCTCATGCAGCGCATTTTCTGGCTCTCCCTTGTCCCTTCGTTATGGTCGTATGGGCGCACATGTAAACTCAATCGGGTGGGTCATTTGAGGGCGTCTACGTCAATTCATTCTGGCAGGTCATTCAGGCAAGTCGGGTGACGGCGCACCCGGGTGAACGAGCTGGTATCAAAAATGCTAAGTTGTGACCTGAGGTTGGCTTTGTGCACATTCATGCAGCTTGTTTGCCCAACTCTCCCTTGTCCCTTCGTTTCGGTCGTGTGCACGCCCATGTAAACTCGTACGGCTGGGTCATTCAAGGGTGTCTGTGTCAACTTGTTTGGGTGGGTCATTTGATGGCATCCATGCAAACTCATTCGGGCGAGGGCGTCCATGTAAACTCATATGGGTTGTTGTGGTGTTTCTCCCTGGCTCGTCTTGGTCCCCTCATGCCCCTCCATATGATACCAGTGACATGTTTTCTTTCCGTATGAAAGGTGGGTTGGTAATAGAGTTGTGTTTTTGGGTTTGCCTGAACGATGGCCTTTGGTCATTTGTAGGGTGGCCCATTTTCATCTTCTCTCCATCCCCACTCGGTAGTGCATGAGCGATAATGTTGGCCATGCTCGTCCCAGGAGGCATATGTGAACAATTCCCCTTTTTCTCTCGAAGTTCTTGGAGCTGTATTGGCTATTGTGGTGTGGCTCCCTAGCTCGTCTTGGTCCCCTCATGCCCCTCCAGATGATACCAGTGACAGGTTTTGTTTCCCTATGAGAGGTGGGTTGGTAATCGGGTTGTGTTTTCAAGTTCGCGTGAAGGATGGCCTTGGGTCATTTGTAGGGTGGTCGATTTTCATCTTATCTCCATCCCCACTCGATAGTGCATGAGAGGTAATGTTGGCCATGGTCATCCTGGAAGGCAAATGTGAAAAATTCCCCTTCTTCTCTCCAAGTTCTTGGATCTATATGGGCTGTTGTGGTGTGGCTCCCTGGCTCTTCTTGGTCCCCTCGTGCCCCTCCAGATGATGATACTAGTGATAGGCTTTCTTTCCGTGTGAAAGGTGGGTTGGTAATCGAGTTGTGTTTTTGGGTTTGCTTGAACGATGGCCTTGGGTCGTTTGTAGGGCGGCACATTTTCATCTTCTCTCCATCCCCACTCAGTAGCACATGAGCGGTAATGTTGGCAGTGCTTGTCCCAGGAGGCATATGTGAAAAATTCCCCTTCTACTCTCCAAGTTCTTGGAGCTATATGGGCTATTGTGGTGTGGCTCCCTGGCTCATCTTGGTCCCCTCGTGCCCCTCCAGATGATACCACTGACAGGTTTTCTCTCAGTGTGAAAGGTGGGTTGGTAATTGAGTTGTGTTTTTGGGTTTGCCTGAACGATGGCCTTGGGTTGTTTGTAGGGTGGTCGATTTTAATCTTCTCTCCATCCCCACTCGGTAGCACATGAGCGGTAATGTTGGCCATGGTTGTCCCAGGAGGCATATGTGAACAATTCCCCTTCTACTCTCCAAGTTCTTGGAGCCTAATGTGCTATTGTGGTGTGGCTCCCTGGCCGGTCCTAGCCCCCTCGGGCCCCTCCTGATGATACCAACATCAGGTTTTCTTTCTGTGT
Organism: Pinus taeda; assembly: GCA_000404065.3. Classification (NCBI taxonomy): domain Eukaryota; kingdom Viridiplantae; phylum Streptophyta; class Pinopsida; order Pinales; family Pinaceae; genus Pinus; species Pinus taeda. Next base: position 81,809 of record APFE031371891.1, on the reverse strand, counting down.
GAAGGGTGGGTTGGTAATTGAGTTGTGTTTTCAAGTTTGCCTAAACGATTCCCTTGGGTCGTTTGTAGGGTGGCCGATTTTCATCTTCTCTCCACCCCCACTCGGTAGCGCATGAGCAGGAATGTTGGCCATGGTTGTCCCGGGAGGCATACGTAAACAATTCCCCTTCTGCTCTCTAAGTTCTTGGAGCTATATGGGTTGTTTTGGTGACCCTGGCTCGTATTGGCCCCCTTGTGGCCCTCCAGATGATACCAACGACAGGTTTTCCTTTCGTGTGAAAGGTGGGTTGGTAATAGAGTTGTGTTTTTGGGTTTGCCTGAATGATGGTCTTCGGTTATTTGTAGGGTGGCCGAATTTCATCTTCTCTCCATCCCCATTCGGTAGCACATGATCAGTAATCTTGGCCATGGTCATCCAAGGAGGCATATGTGAACAATTCCCCTTCTGCTCTCCAAGTTCTTGGAGTTGTATGGGTTGTTCTGTTGTGGCTCCCTGGCTCATCCTGGGAGGCATATGTGAACAATTTCCCTTCTTCTCTCTATGTTCTTGGAGATATATGGGCTGTTGTGGTGTGGCTCCCTGGCTCATCTTGGTCCCCTCATCCCCCTCTAGATGATACTAGCGATAGTTTTTCTTTCTGTGTGAAAGGTGGGTTGGTAATCGAGTTGTGTTTTCGGGTTTGCCTAAACGATGGCCTTGGGTCATTTGTAGGGTGCCCCATTTTCATCTTCTCTCCATCCCCACTTGGTAGCACATGAGAGATAATGTTGGCCATGGTCATCTCCGGAGGCATATGTGAATAATTCCCCTTCTTCTCTCCAAGTTCTTGGAGCTGTATGGGTTGTTGTGGTGTGGCTCCCTGGCTCGTCCTGGCCCCCTTGGGTCCCTCAAATGATACCTTGACAGGTTTTCTTTCTGGGTGAAAGGTGGGTTGGTAATCGAGTTGTTTTTCAGGTTTGCCTTAATGATGGCCTTGGGTTGTTTGTAGTGTGCCCGATTTTCATCTTCTCTCCATCCCCACTCGGTAATGCATGAGCGGTAATGTTGGCCATGGTTGTCCCGGGAGGCATATGTGAGCAATTCCCCTTCTGCTCAACAAGTTCTTGGAGCTTCTATGGGCTATTGTGGTGTGGCTCCCCAGCTCGTCCTGGCCCCCTCGGGCCCGTCTAGATGATACCAGTGACAGGTTTTCTCTCCTTGTGAAAGGTGGGTTGGTAATCAAGTTGTGTTTTCGGGTTTGCCTGAATGATGGCCATGGTCATCTTGAGAGGCATATGTGAACAATTCCCCTTCTGTTCTCCAAGTTCTTGGAGTTGCATGGGTTATTGTGGTTTGGCTCCCTGGCTCGTCTTGGTCCCCTCGTGCCCCTCCAGATGATACTAGTGACACGTTTTCTTTCTGTGTGAAAGGTGGGTTGGTAATTGAGTTGTGTTTTCGGGTTTGCCTGAACGATGGCCTTGGGTCGTTTGTAGGGTGGCCGATTTTCATCTTCTATCCATCCCCACTCGGTAGCACATGAGAAGTAATGTGGTCCATGCTCATCCCCATCCCTCTTGCCCATCCCAATCATAAGAATGGTGAAAGTTTGCTCAGCGCTCCTTTTAGCCTTCGTTGTTGTGGTCCCATATGGAAGCCCCAAAACTCTGTCGTGCCTATGTCACTGTTGTGGCCTTTGGTTGTTGAAAATAGAAAATTTTGATTAGATTTGGGCAGCCATGTGTCTCTCCATTGAAATTGGATCCTCGTTATATTGTTCACCTCCTCCCTATTTGGTGTGGAGGATTTTTCTTTTCATGTGAAAGGTGGGTTGGTAATTGAGTTTGTTTTTCAGATTTACCTCGAGAATGGCCTTGGGTCGTTTTTAGGGTGGCAAATTTTCATCTTCTCTCCATACCCACTCAGTAGCACATGAGCAGTAATGTTGGACATGCTTGTCCTGGGAGGCATATGTGAACAATTCCCCTTCTGCTCCAAGTTCTCAGAGTTGTATGGGTTGTTGTGGTGTGGCTCCTTGTGATGGTTGGCCTCTTCATTGTTCAGTTGTTTATGGTGTCGGTTTCTTGTGCTTGTACTCTTTATGTGATGGCATTGTCAGTTGAGATGCATACATTTAAGAGGGATGTGGAAGGGTTTTGGTTGTAAATCACCTACCCTCCCTCTTGCTCGTTTTTTCCGTCGAGCAATGTGAGGCACTGTTCTCATTATTGTAAAGTCAAGGGTTGGCATTCCTTTCAAATTTCACATCGTTCGTGGTTGCGTTGGCTTTGCGGTTTTGATAGATGTGTTGGCCCATATGTTTGATCAAGGGGTTAGATTTTTCCTTGCATCTTGTGTGCATGGCAGGATTTTGCGATTGGAAATGTTAAGTCACAATGTTTATGGGAATTTTGTTGTTTCAATTGTGTATGCACTTGTGGTCCAGTGGGGAGGAGGCTTGCTACGTCGATGATGGGGGCTATCTAGAAGAAGAATTTCAAGGTGGAACACTTCGACCTCCCTCCTCTGCGTAGAGGTGGCCGTAGGGGAAAATTATTCATTGTCTAGTCTATAAAGCTATGGGAAATCTCCTAGGTTGCCTATACATAGGGTGCGTGGGGTGTAGAGCTGCCCAATCCCTCCTCCTATTTGGATATGTTCTTGTATTGTGTAGCGAGCCTCTTGATTTGCATTTATTTCCTTCCATTTCCTTCACATCGTGGTTGCCGTAGAGAGTCAAGTGATCGAGGTCCACTGTTGTTGCTGTCCGGGTGGACTGCTAGGTGGCCTCAGTGCACGGTGGGGAGGGTTGGGGGGAATTTCTAAGAGAGGTTGTGGGCTCAGTTGGTCTTGTTTTATTTCCTTGCCTTCTCTTCTAATTGAGGCTACCGCAGGTGATCATGTGATCGAGGTCCATCGTTCCTGCTATCTGGGTGGACTCCTAGGTAGCCTCTATGCAGGGAGGGCAGGGGAGGGTTCGGGGGCACTTGTTGTTTCAATTGTGTATATGCTCGTGGTATAATGGGGAGGAGGCTTGCTACATCGATGGTGGGGGATATCTGGAAGAAGGATTTCGAGGTGGAATGCTTTGACCTCCCTCCTTTGTGTGGAGGTGGCTGTAGGGGAAAATTATTCATCTTCTAGTCGGTAAAGCTATGGGAAATCTCCTAGGTTTCCTGTACGTAGGGTGCATGGGGTGTGGAGCTGCCCGATCCCTCCTCCTATTTGGATATTTTCTTGTATTGTGTAGTGAGCCTCTTGATTTGCATTTGTTTCCTTCCTTTTCCTTTGCATCATGCTTGCTATAGGCAGTTGAGTGATTGAGGTCCACCATTGTTGTTGTCCGGGTGGACTCCTAGGTGGCCTCGGTGCGCGACATGGAGGGTTGGGGGGAATTTCTAAGAGAGGTTGTGGGCTCGGATGGCCTTGTTTTATTTCCTTTTGCTTCCTTTGCATTGAGGCTGCCGCAGAAGATCATGCGATCAAGGTCCATCATTGATGTTGTCCAGGTGGACTCCTAGGTGGCCTCCATGTGGGGAGGGGAGGGTTGGGGGGCATTTGTTGTTTCAATTGTGTATGTGCTCATGGTCCAATGGGGAGGAGGCTTGCTACATCGATGGTGGGCACTATCTAGAAGAAGGATTTTGAGGTGGAATGCTTTGACCTCCCTCCTCTATGTGGAGGTGGCCGCACGGGAAAATTATTCATCATCTAGTCGGTAAAGTTGTTGGAAATCTCCTAGGTTGCCTGTACCTAGGGTGCTTGGGGTGCGGAGCTGCCCGTTCCCTCCTCTTGTTTGGATACGTTCTTCTATTGTGTAGTGAGCCTCTTGATTTTCATTTATTTCCTTCCTTTTCCTTCGCATCGTGGTTGCCGCAGGCGGTCGAGTGATCGAGGTCCACTGTTGCTGCTGTCTGGGTGGACTCCTAGGTGGCCTCGGTGCATGGCGTGGAGGGTCGGGGGAATTTCTAAGAGAGGTTGTGGGCTCGGTTGGTCTTTTTGTTTTATTTCCTTCCATTTCCTTTGCATTGAGGCTGTCGTAGGTGATCATGCGATCGAGTTCCATCGTTGCTGCTGTTCGGGTGGACTCCTAGGTGGCCTCTATGAGAGGAGGGGAGGGTTGGGGGGGCATTTCTAAGGTAGGTTGCGGCCTCGGTTTATATTTTATTATTTCCTTCCCTTGCATTTGTGTCAAGGCTGCCACAGGCGATCATCCGATCGAGGTCCACTGTTTTTTTTCCTCGGGTGGACTCCTAGGTGGCATCAGTGCATGGCAGGGAGGTTTGTATGGCCTCTCTGTGATGGGATTTGTGGTCGATCATCCTATTTTTATTTTCTTCCTTTTCCTATGCATCGAGGCTACCACAGGTGATCGGGAGATGGAGGTCCATCCTTGCTACTGTCTGGGTGGATTCCTAGGTGGCCTCGGTGCAGAGCGGGGAGGGTTGGGGCTCATTTATAATATACAGGTTGTGTGGTTAGTCGTTCTCCATTTGTTTCCCTTTAAATCGAGGCTGTCATAGGTGATCAATAGATCGAGGTCCACCGTTGCTGTTGTCTGGGTGGACTCATAGGTGGCCTCGCTGCGTGGCGTGGAGGCTTTTGGAGGAATTTCTAAGGGAGGGGGTAGTGATCGGTTGTTTTCTTGTTGGTCAAGGTGTGGTTGCAAACTCTGGAGTGGCCTTGGTGCGTTGTGGCTTGGCAGGTCTACCCATTTGTTCGCCATGTCATTGGCATGTTGCGTGTGCTTCCTTCTTGGGATGCAAGAGGTGTAAGGCATACAAGTTTTACATGATATTTTGAGATCTCTCTGACTTGATGGGTGTTCAGGTTGTTTCTTGGTAAGAGAGCGCCCAGAATGCCCTTTGAAGTGGGAGGGTGCTACCTAGTTGATCTTGCCAATAGTCATATGCTTGTCTCAAATATTAAGCCATGCATGTCTAAGTATGAACTAATTCAGACTGTGAAACTGCAGATGGCTCATTAAATCAGTTACAGTTTTTTTATGGTACCATACTACTCGAATAACCATAGTAATTCTAGAGCTAATACGTGCACCCCGACTCTTTGGAAGGGATAAAGATTGGCGCGGGCTTGCCCGCTTCTCCGGTGAATCATGATAACTCGACGGATCGCACAACACTTGTGCTGGCGATGCTTCATTCAAATTTCTGCCCTATCAACTTTCGATGGTAGGATAGAGGCCTACCATGGTGGTGGCGGGTGATGGAGAATTAGGGTTCAATTTTGGAGAGGGAGCCTGAGAAACGGCTTCCACAGCCAAGGAAGGCAGTAGGTGCACAAATTACCCAATCCTGACATGGGGAGGAAGTGACAATAAATAACAATATTGGGCTCATCGAGTCTGGTAATTGGAATGAGTACAATCTAAATCCCTTAACGAGGATCCATTGGAGGGCAAGTTTGGTGCTAACAACCATGGTAATTCCAACTCCAATAGCATATATTTAATTTGTTGCAGTTAAAAACCACGTAGTTGGATCTTGGGTCGTAAAGGTTGGTCCGCCCACTCAGTGTGCACCTACCCTTCCATCCCTTTTGTTGGCAACATGCTCCTGGCCTTAATTGGCTGGGTCGCGGCTCCATTGTTGTTACTTTGAAAAAATTAGAGTGCTCAAAGCAAGCTTATGCTCTGAATACATTAGCATGGAATAACGTGATAGGAGTCTGGTCCTATTGTGTTGGCCTTCGTGACCGGAGTAATGATTAATAGGGACTGTCGGGGGCATTCGTATTTGATTGGCAGAGGTGAAATTCTTGGATTTATGAAAGATGGACCACTGCGAAAGCATTTTCCAAGGATGTTTTCATTAATCAACAAAACAATTTGGGGGCTTGAAGACAATCAAATACCATCTTAGTCTCAACCATAAACGATGCCAACCAAGGATCGGCGGATGTTTCTATAAGGAATCCGCAAGCACCTTCTAAGAAATCATAGTGTTTGGGTTTCGGGGGGAGTATGGTGGCAAGGCTGAAACTTAAAGGAATTGATGGAAGGGAACCACCAGGAGTGGAGCATGCGGCTTAATTTGACTCAACACTGGGAAACTTACTAGGTCTAGACATAATAAGGATTGATAGATTGAGAGCTCTTTATTGACTCTATGGGTGGTGTTGCATGGCCGTTCTTAGTTGGTGGGGCGATTTGTCTGGTTAATTTCGATAATGAATGAGACCTCAGCCTGCTAACTTGCTACGTGGAGGTTCCCCTTCACGACCAGCTTCTTAAAGGGACTATGGCCATTTAGGCCATGGAATTTTGAGGCAATAACTGGTATGTGATTCCCTTAGATGTTCTGGGTCGCACGTGCACTACATTGATGCAACCAACAATTTTTTCTTCCTGGTTCGAGAGGATCGGGAAATCTTCTCAAATTGCATCGTGATGGGGATAAACCATTGCAATTATTGGTTTTCAACAAGGAATTCCTAGTAAGCGCGTGTCATCAATTCGTGTTGACTACATCCCTACCCTTTGTACACACCACCCGTCGCTCCTACTGATTGAATGATCCGGTGAAGTGTTCGAATTGCGTCGACGATGGTGGTTCTCTGCCATCGACGTCATGAGAATTTCATTGAACCTTATCATTTAGAGGAAGGAGACGTCGTAACAAGGTTACCGTAGGTGAACCTGCGGTAGGATCATTGATAGTAGGGGTTTTCTTTTTTGGTTCGGGTTGGTTGGGTTTCGATTGCAATGTGGGACTGTGTGTTGTGTCTCCAAGGGAGTAGGTTCGGTGTTTGGAAGGAACATTATTGGTTGCTTGTCTTGAGGTAACGCTTGTTTTTTCGTGTGTGATTGCAAGACATGCTTATTCTTATCCCACCCATCCTTTGTTTTTCTTTCCCCCAATGTGTTTCTGCGGGGGCTTCGGAAGCTTGTTTCTTGGGAGTCCTTCCAACGATCTCTTCGGCTGGGCATGGTTGTTGTGGTTGAGGTGCTCAGGAAAAACGATGGATAAATTCAGACTCATTCGTAGCAGTAGTGCTTGATCTTTTGTTTGTGGGAAGGAATGGGCCAAGGGTGTGGGCTTCCGTAGTTAGTTCTCTCAAAAAGGCGGCGGTGGTTGATTTGTTTGCTTGGGTGAGATTTTTTATTGGTGGTTGGGTCAAGGGAGTGGTTGCACGCACACTTGGTAACTCAAACCTTCTGTGAGGGGAAATTGTCAGGGTGGGGTCAGTATGGGATGGATGAAGAGCAGTTAAACCCATTGGGCTGGCCACCCTAGTCCCTCCCAACCGTACCTCGACATGCACTCACGGAAGGGTTGGGTGTCCAGGTAATGAAAAACCCCTCCCTCGGTTTGAGCTCCATCGAGATCGCAATTTTCCCAACCAATGGTCATGAGGGTGGCAATCTTATCTTGTGCCTTTGCCGTCAAAGGAATTCCTCGTCCTCTCGTGAGCCACTCCCCTTCTAAGGTAAAAAGAAGTAGCGGGTTGTGTCTTTGTTCCTCCCTTTGGATTGTGGGTTTTTTGTGGGACTTGGTAATTTCTTTGTTTCGTGGTGTGGGCTTTGCGGGCATCCCTCCCTTTAGTGGCCTTGCCCCATCAATGTATTTTGTGGCCCACGCCTTTCTCTAGCGTTGATTGTTGGCCCATGATAACTCCTCTTTAGAGTTTGATTCTTGACCCCTGTTGACTTTCTCGTTGGAATGGTTGTTGGGTGTTTTGTACATGGAGGGGTGCAACAACAGGGTGGGTTTGTTATTAGTAATCCATTTGTCGTTTGAAGCCTTGTGCCAGGTTGGGGGGTTGTTTACCTTTCAGTAACGTTCTCCAGACACTGGTCTCATCACGACCCTTGTCTTTTCTAGTGGTCAAGTTTAGGTTGTGATTTATTTGCTTGGTTGTTTGATCGCTGTTTGTTATGTTGTAAAGCTAGAAAGGGTGTTGTGCCGTAATGTAGGTGGGAGGGTGTGAAGAGGTGGGATGATTTTTGATTGGGTTCATTGTTTGATTTCTTTTTGGTTAGCGGAAATCTACTCGGTGTTCTATTGAGCTTCCCTCTTTTCTTGGGATCCTTGTTTCTTTAGTGTTGTTTTCTTCCCTTCTTCCTTTTGCCCTTGAGCTTTGTGGAGGAGAGGTGGGATTTTTGTGGATTGGAGTTCGGGAAGGGAAAAAAGTACTACGAGTTTTTGGGGTGGCCACCCTAGTCCTTCTCGATCAATGTCCCTTGTACTTGCCCCCTTTTTGCGAAGGCACGGGGTTTGGGAAGCTTGTTCTCTATTTGAGCCTCCCCTTGTGAGTCGGTAGCCACATTTGATATCTCTTGCCTTCATGTTATTTTCTTCCCTTCTTGCTTTTGGCCCCTAGCTTTACTGAGAAAAGGTGGGATTGTTGTGGATTGGTGTTTAGGAAGGATGAAATGCAGTGCAAGTTCACGGGTGGCCACCCTAGTCCTTCTCGATTATCGTCGCCTGCAGTTCACCCATTTTTGCGAAGGCACGAGGTTGGGGAAGATTGTTCTCTGTTTGATCCTCCCCTTGTGAGCTGGTAGACATGTTTGATATCCCTCTTTCTTTCATGTTTTTTTCTTCCCTTCTTCCTTTCGGCCCCTAGCTTTATGGAGAAAAGGTGGGATTGTTGTGGATTGGTGTTGGGGAAGGATGAAACACAGTGCGAGTTCCCAGGGTGGTCGCCCTAGTCCTTCTCGATCACCGTCCCCTGTAGTTCCCCCCTTTTTGCACAGGCATGGGGTTGGGGAAGCTTGTTCTCTGCTTAAAGCCTCCCTTTGTGATCTGGTAACCACGGTTGATGTCCCTTTCTTTCATGTTGTTTTCTTCCCTTCTTCCTTTTGGCCCCTAGATTTACGAAGAAAAGGTGGCATTGTTGTGGATTGGTGTTTGGGAAGGACGAAACATAGTGCGAGCTCCTAGGGTGGCCACCCTAGTCCTCCTCGATCATCGTCAACTTCAATTCCCCCCTTTTTGCGAAGGCATGGAGCTTGGGAGGCTTGTGCTTTGTTTGAGCCTCCACTTGTGAGCTGGTAGCCACGTTTGATCTCTATTTCTTTCACCTTGTTTTATTCCCTTCTTACTTTCGGTCCCTAGCTTTACGGAGAAAAGCGGGAATTTTCATGGACTGGTGTTTGGGAAGGACTAAAAGTAGTGCGAGCTCTAGGGGTGGCCACCCTAGTCCTTCTCAATTGTTGTTCCATGCATTTCACCCCATTTTGAGAGGGTGTGGGGCTCGGGGAGATTGTTCTCTGTTTGAGCCTCCTCCTTTGAGGGGGATAGGCACCTTTGTTTCTCTTTCTCTCATGCTTTTTTTCCTCCTTTCAGCCCCTAGCCTTGCATTTGTTGTGTGGAGTGCCCCTATTTAGTGTTGTGGCCGATTTTTTGGTGATACATGGAAATGAATCTCTGCAACAGATATCTCAGCTCTTGTCATGATGAAGGACGTAGCAAAATGCGATACTTAGTGTGAATTGCAGAATCCCATGAATCATCAAGTTTTTGAATCCAATTTCTGCCCGAGCCCTCGGTCGATGGCATGTCTGTCTGGGAATCGCATCCTATTCAAACGCACTCCCTACAATATGCTAGGGAGCAGCGGAGCTAGTCGTCCATGCCCAATGCGGTGCGATTGGCTGAAATGCCTCAAGCGATGTTTCGAGGCGTGTGTCGCCGAGCGGTGATCTTGTCCCCTTGGATGGGAAATCGATGTTAGTTGATGCAGGCTTTGTGTGGCATCGCTCGAACTTGCTTTCCTCTCTCTTGTCCTCCCATCGGGGAGGGCGGATTTAGCTCCAACTTTGCGACCTCAGCTCAGGAGAGAACACCGGTTGAGTTTAAGCATATAATTAAATGGAGGAAAAGAAACTTACAAGGATTCCCCTAGTAGTGGTGAGTGAACTGGGAAGAGCCTCGCATGAAAAATAGGCAGGAACGTCACCTGAATTGTAGTTTGTAGAAGCATCCTCAGTGGCGGACCTAGGCCAAGTTTGGAAGGGGGCGCCTAAGAGGGTGATAGCCCCATTAGCCCGGAACCCTGCCGCATCATAAGGCATTGTCAGCGAGTCGGGTTGTTTGGGAATGCAACCCTAATTGGGTGGTAAATTTCGTCCAAGGCTAAATATGGGCGAGAGACCAATACCGAACAAGTACCGCGAGGGAAATATGAAAAGGAATTTGAAAAGAGAGTTAAAGAGTGCTTGAAATTGCTGGGACGGAAGCAGATGGAGGCTGTCGATGTGTCTCGGTCGGATGTGGAACGGCTCAGGCTCGTCCTTCACTTGACTTGAGATGCAAACCAACACGAGTTGCTGCATCGTCACAAGTGCGGCCATATTACTGCTTGTCGGTTTTCCACTACGGTGGTCGAGGAATGAAGCGTGCACCCTTATGGTGGGCCATGTGCACCTGCACGCTCATGGTGTTGGTTGGCGGGCATTCCATTCAACTTGTCTTGAAACACAGACCAAGGAGTCTAACTTGTGTGCGAGTTGACGGGTTTGAAAACCTGTGAGGCGCAAGGAAACTGACGAGCGAGATCCCCTCTCTGGCGGGGTGCATCTTCGACCGACCTTGAGCTTATGTGAAGGGTTCGAGTGTGAGCACACTTGTTGGAACTCAAAAGATAGTGAACTATGCTTGAGCAGGGCAAAGCCAAAGGAAACTCTGGTGGAGGCTCGTAGCGATACTAATGTGCAAATCATTCATCTGACTTGGGTATAGGGGTGAAAGACTAATAGAACCATCTAGTAGCTAGTTTCCTCTAAACTTTCCCTCAGGATAGTTGGAGCTCACGCATGAGTTTTATTGGGTAAAGCAAATGATTAGAGGCATCGGGGGTGTATTGCCCTTGACCTATTCTCAAACTTTAAATATGTAAGTGGGTGCAGCTACTCCATTGAGCTACACCATGGAATCGAGAGCTCCAAGTGGGCCATTTTTGGTAAGCAGAACTAGTGATGCGGGATGAACCGAAAGTTGAGTTACGGTGTCGAATTGTGCACTAAGCTAGATCCCACAAAGGTTATTGATTGATTAAGGTAGTAGGACAGTGATCATGAAAGTCGAAATCTGCTAGGGAGTGTGTAACAACCCACCTTCCAAATAAACTAGCCTTGAAAATGTATGGTGCTGAAGCACGCAACATATACTCGACCATCGGAGCAATTGTCTGGCTCTGATGAGTAGGAGGATGTGGGGGTCGTTGAGAAACCTCAGGCATGAGCTTGGGTGGATCAATCCCCGATGCAGATCTTGGTGGTAGCAGAAAATATTCAAATGAGAACTTTGAAGACTGAAGTGGGGAAAGGTTCCATGTGAACAACACTTGGACATGGGTTAGTCGATCCTAAGAGATGGGGAAGCCTTGTATCAAGGGTGTACTTTGCACGAGCATCGAAATGGAATCAGGTTAATATTCCCAAACTGAGACATGGTGGTGGGCGGAAACACTAGGAAATCCAGAGACGTCGTCGGGGGCCTTGGGAAGAGTTATCCTTTTTTTTTAATAGCTTGCCCACCCTGGAATCGGTTCACCCAGAGATAGGGTCCAGTAGCTGAAAGCACATCTTGTAGTGTCTAGTGTGCCCTCGGTGGCCCTTGAAAATTTAGAGGACCGAGTACCGTTCATTCCCAATCATACTCATAACTACATCAGGTCTCCAAGGTGAACAACCTTTGGTCAATAGAACAATGTAAGTAAGGGAAGTCGACAAAGCAGATCCATAACTTTAGGAAAAGGATTGGCTCTGAGGGCTAGGCCTAGGGGTCTGTGCCCTCAACTCATGGGCTGTTGGTAGTCTGCCTGAGCTACTCTCACGGCCAGGGCGGGCAGTCACGTGCTGATTGGGCTATGGGCGTAGAATGCCCCCTGCCGGGGGCTTTTCCCTAGGCGTCAAACAATCGACTCAGAATTAGTACGGACAAAGGGAATCCAACTGTTTAATTAAAACAAAGCATTGTGATGGTCCCTGTGGATGCTGACACAATGTGATTTCTATCTAGTGCTCTGAATGTCAAAGTGAAGAAATTCAACCAAGCGCAGGTAAACGACGGGAGTAACTATGACTCTCTTAAGGTAGCCAAATGCCTTGTCATCTAATTAGTGACGCGCATGAATGGATTAACGAGATTCCCACTGTCCCTATCTACTATCTCGCAAAACCACAGCCAAGGGATCAGGCTTGGCAGAATCAGTAGGGAAAGAAGACCCTGTTGAGCTTAACTCTAGTCCGACTTTGTGAAATGACTTGAGAGGTGTAGAATAAGTGGGATCCATTTTCAGTGCAAGTGAAATACCACTACTTTTAACGTTATTTTACTTATTCTGTGGGGTGGAGATGGGGAACTGCCCTTGTTTTTCACCTTAAGGCACATTTTGGTGGGTTGATCCAGGTGGAACACATTGTCAAGTGGGGAGTTTGGCTGGGGTGACACATCAGTTAAAAGATAACATAGGTGTCCTAAGATGAGCTCAATGAGAACAGAAATCTCGAGGGTAAAAGCTCATTTGATTTTTATTTTCATCACGAATACAAATCATGAAAGCGTGGCCTATCGATCCTCTAGGTTTTTGGAATTTGAAGCTAGAGGTGTCAGAAAATTTACCACGGGGATAACTGGCTTGTGGTAGCCAAGCATTCATAGCGACGTTGCTTTTTGATCCTTCGATGTCGGCTCTTCCTATCATTGTGAAGCATAATTCACCAAGTGTTGGATTGTTCACCCACCAATAGGGAATGTGAGCTGGGTTGAAACCATCGTGAGATAGGTTAGTTTATCCTACTGGTGAACTGCACCGTAATAGTAATTCAACTTAGTACGAGAGGAACCATTGATTCACACAATTGGTCATCGTGCTTGGTTTAAAAGCTAGTGGCGCGAAGCTACCATGTGTCGAATTATGACTGAATGCCTCTAAGTCAAAATCCACCCTAGAAGTGGTGCATGTCACTCTTTTACTATATCTCAACCTGCAGTAGGGGCGTCGCTTTGTCACCCCCAGGGGCCCATGTCATTTGCAAACCACGACCATGAAGCATCTCAGTCGGGGCAGCTTTGAAGTTCAATTCCAAACGGTTATTGAGAAGAATCAATTTCAGATGACTTAAATATGCGACAGGGCATTGTAAGCGGCAGAGTGGCCTTCCTGCCATGATCCACTGAGATTCAGCCCTTGGTCACCTCAATTCAGAGCTTCACTCTTGTTACAAACAAATCCACACAACCCTCCTGCTCTCATGCCTTTGCCTCTTCCTCCAGATGACAATTTTTTATTTCTTGGGGGCAGGAAATTTGGGGTTTCCACGCCGTGACAGGAAAGGTGCCAAAGCCCAGGAAAACTGGGGTTTCCATGTCATGCCACGGCACCCAAAATTTTGGGGTTTCCATGTCACACCCCGGTGCCCAAGATTTGGGGTTTCCATGTTGCGACGAAAAAGGCGCCCAAGCATGGGAACAATTGGGGTTTCCATGTCGCGCCCCGGCGACCAAAATTTGGGGTTTCCACCCGGCGCCTAAAATTTGGGTGTTTAGCCTGGCGCAAAAAAAAATTGGGGTTTCCATGTCACGCCTAAAATTTGGGGCTTCCGCCCGGCGCAAAAAGCAATTTGGGGTTTCCATGTCACACCTAAAATTTGGGGCTTCCGCTTGGCGCAAAAAATTTTGGGGTTATCAAGTCATGCCCAAGCGTGGGGAAACTTGGGGTTTCCATGTCACGCCATGATTGAAACTAGTGGCGCCCAAGCCTACGGGGACTCGGGGTTTCCATGTCACGCCCCACCGCCCAGGCCTGGGGAAACTTGGGGTTTCCATGTCCCACCCTTGATGGAACTACAAGTTTCCGCATTTTACGACACGATGGAAACATGTGGTTTTCAACAATGCGCCAATGCGGGGAACTTGGGGTTTCCATGACAATGCAAACTAGCACGCAAGTCTTGGGAACTTGGGGTGTTTCAAAATCACTACCCAAGTCTGGTGAACTCACGGTTTCCATGTCGTGGCACACCCTGAATCGCTCGAGAGTCTGGGGAACTTCAGATTTCCATGTCATGGGGCCATGAAAAGCCTCGAAAGTCTAGGGAACTCAGGGTTTCCATTTTGCAGTGCGATGGAAACTGCTACCAAAGTCAGTGGACACACACGGGGTTTCCATTTCACATCACAAAAAAAATTTCTACCCAAGTCTGGGAAATGCGGTGTAAGGACCTGCGGTTCAGTTTCTTCCCGTCAGTGTGAAGTGAAAACTCTACGACCGAAATGTGTGAAGGGACGTAAGTATAATTTGCATTAGATTTGGAGCGATGGTTGGTTTATAGCATGGGAGCATTTGGCATAACCCACGGGCCGACTTACATGTTGGGGCGACTTGAACGAAGGATTGTTGGCCGACCAATAATTGAATGGCAAGTTTGCGATGTGTAAGGAAATTTTGGCATGCAGTGGTCAAGTCGACCTAGGCAGTAACTCGCCCAACTGCTCGTATAAATATGGCAAGGCATTGAACCACTTGGCATTCATTCAAAGATGGACATTCGAACATGAGCATTCAGTGATCAAGAAAAATCTGCGAAGTAGTGGAGCAAGTCGCAAAAGTGACGCTGGCATATATGAGCCCGCTCTTGGGTAAGCACACACGATACACATAGGTTTTGGTTATTGGGTGGGGGTGCAGGTAAGGAAGGCATCCGCAGTGTGACACGGGTATCTCAGGTGACTCGGGTAGGTCGCCCACCCGTCGTGGAAGAAGAAACACAGAGGTGTCTCGGGTGACTCGGGTAGGTTGCCCGTCCGTCGTGCAAAAGGAAATGCGGAGTGACTCGGGTGAGGTCACCCCCCCATCATGCAGTGGTAAATGAGGTTCGGGTGAGGAGTGCGGCTGGCATCTTGTGTGAGGGCGTGCCCACCCAACTCGGGCAAGGAACTCGGTTGGCACACAAAGGTGTTGCCTACTTGTAAAATTGGCTAAGTATGAAACTTGGTGTTTCCCAAGTATACTTGTAAAGCCTTGTAATCATTGTAAAGTTGAATAATATATTGTATTTAGGCAGACTCATTGTTTAGGGAGTTTCCCCTCCCTTTATACTGTGCAATTGTGTTCTTCATGTATAATTGTTGATGATAATGAATGTGTAAGGGTGTTCATTGGTATAAAGGAAACATAATAATACTTGGTTGCAAAAGACAAACTAAGTAGACTAATGGTTAGGCATAGTCCATGAACATAAGTACTGGTTGAAAGACTACCATAGGCCTGGGGGCGTGCGGGGTTCCCATGTCGCTCATGCCATGGCTAAAACTACTGCCCAGGTCTAGGGAGCTTCAAGTTTCCATGTCATGCACGACAGGGAATGACCGCGAAAGTTTGGGGAGCTTTGGGTTTCCATGTCATCGCGTGACAGGGAATGACTTCCCAAGTCTATTGAACACGGGGCTTTCCATTCCGTGGAATGACGAAAACCGCGACCTCAGGGTTTTCCATGTCTCGCCACGACAGAAACCACGACCTTGGTGCAGGGAACTTGGGTTTCCATGCCGTGGAACGGCAGAGAACCACCCAAGTCCATGGAACCCGAGGGTTTTTTGTTTCATGGCAGGAGGGAAACCGCCTAATTCCCGGGAACCTCTAGGGTCTCCATCTCTCGCCCGAGTGAAAACAGCGGCCCCGACGTGGGGAACTTGGGTTTCCATGTCACAAAACGACTAATATCACCAAAGGTTATGGAACTCATGGTTTCCATGTTGCGAAATGATGAAGAACCTCCCAAGTCTTGCGAGCTCGGGTTTTCCATTTCGAGGCGGGGTGGAAACCGCTTACCTGGTCTGTCTCTGGAACTTGGGGTTTCCATGCCTCATTGTGATGAGAGCCATCCAAGTGTAGGGAAAGTGGGGTTACCCTGCCCCGCCATGATGACAGCTACCCAAGTGTGCGAAATCTAGGGTTTCCATGTCCCATCGCGCCGGAAACCTCTACCACGTACATGGGGGGGTGTCAGGTATTCAAGTCGGGAGCGCCCAAGAGAGTCGAAAGACTAAACCCGTAGTACATGCGCTCGTGTTTGGTTATATGAGACTTAGGTGAACATTCGGTTATATGCGAAGACTTGGTAGGGAATTTGCTTATGCGCGACAGTGATGGGTACACTCATAGTGGGCGCACCATGTTGGGCACTGTGCACACCCCTTAATACCTGCACGATGGGTGAGTCACTGACGAAAGGCGTGCGGGCAACCCTTGTTGGGTGCCCGAATGAAAGAGGTGACCATGTGTGGAAGAGTTAGGACGTGGGCAGGTGTGCAACGTGCGGAAACGGGTGTAATCAGCGAGGTCTTGGAGCCGACCCATGGGTGTGATGGTGCACACGAAGGGACACGATGGTTAGTTGGAATGGGGTGTGTTGAGGTTATGTGGCAGGACAGCCAGGCATGCATGTTGATGGAGCCAACCCTTGTTATCCCCGAGAGACACGGCCGTTGGGTGAAAGGATGTGTATAAGTAAGGAGGATGATGTTCGAACTTAGACTTCCACATCGCAGAACATAGAAGGAAGAGAAGTGCGAAGGAAGGAGTTGGGCGAAAATAGAAGGAAGAGAAGGACGCGGGTAAGAGGGCCACACTGGCAGGCAGATTATAGAGGGTGGGTCAGACTTGGTAGCGTGGACAAGCAGAGCGGGGAGGGCTACCACAAAGAGCAAGCCACATTGCATGTGGGCCACGTGCCCTCACTATGGACCGCACCAACGAGTAGAGTTTGGGCGCCGCAGAACGGAAATTCAGGTAGACAAGTTTGCAGTTCAGGTGTGGAGTTGTGTCATACAGGCCACGGGAAGTGCAGCACAACCATACGACAGGACATGTTGAAATAATAATTGAAGAATATAAATTTATTGTAAGTTATTTTCGCTACATTGTTAAGAACACTTATTGGAAAATTGACTGAGTGTTGAAGCAGGCGCAGACCGTGTACTCAAGTATTGGTAAAAGGAAAAAGTACGGCGGTGCCACACCCGCTTATGCGTGGTTGAAATACTACCACTAGGATAGGAGTGTGGCATGGGGTCTCCCAGTCCCTCCTCCACAAATGTCGTCAAATTGTGGGGAACCCGGGGATTCCATGTCCTGCCTTGTCGAAAGCATCCCAAGGGAGGGAAATTTGTATAAAGGCACCTACAAGAAGAACAAATCAAAGAGGGACCTACATCAAGCTACACAATCTTGAAAAATGAAACACACTGCGACTCAAGTCATCAAGAAAGTCCATTTGAAGAAAGCAACTTGAACAACATCAAGATCTAAGGAAGGCAAGCCATCAAGCCTTCATGAAGAAAGCAAGTTCACTACATCTAAAACTCTATCAAGTAAGTATATGTCCCCTTCTGAGTATACCTCAGTGTCTTTTTGCAAGTAAAGTAACATATTGGTTGGGACCACTACACGTCCAAAGTCTAATGGTTTGGATGCCAAGAATATGGATGCTACAAAAGGGATTGTCCTAAACTTAAGAAGGACAACAACAAGAAGAGAAAAAGAGAAGAAGCTCATGTAACTCAAGAAGTGAAAGAAGATGATAAGAAGCAAAAGAAGGAAGATTATCCTATGACTAAGTCAACCTCTTTGCTTAAAGTCTTCTTTCAAAGGGGGTAGAAGTCTCATTGGGGGTCCCACTTATGGGATTCAAGAGAGGATGATATACAGGCGAGAGAAGATGAAGCAAGAAAGGCTACACCAACCGAGGATAACTATGAAATAAAGCTGAGATGATAAAAGCATAATCAAGATGAGGTATGTATGCATCAAAGTTTAAGTCATGTCATCATATATATTGGTTGGGTCATGGGAAAAGTTCTAGAATCACGATCAAGAATAAAAGGATCTCTTTCGCGAACGACATGCTTGGAGGCATGTACTAAATTGGAGTAAAGGTCAACATGAAGAAGTGCTCTCATAAGGAGTATAAGGTGGTTGACTAATCAATCCAAGAAGAAGCAAAT